>JAACNH010000262.1:187734-291477 GCA_019447015.1 Hymenochirus boettgeri | reverse complement strand
TGTTAAACTACCCCCAGGAAAAGGAATTTTCTCTATTTTATTTAATAGTATATTGAATAATAGTGTAAAACTCACACCAGGGAATTTTCTCTTTTATTAATAGATATGATAATATTGTAAAACTCACCCATGGGAAATTTTCCTCTAGTTTATTAATAGGATATGATAAATAGTGTAAACTCACCCAGGTAATTTTCTCTATTTTATTATTATAGGATATGATAAATAGTGTAAACTCACCAGGTGAATTTTCTCTATTTTATTAATAGGAATGATTAAAGTGTAAAACTCACCCAGGTGAATTTTCTCTATTATTAATAGGATATGATAATAGACATAGTGTAAAACTCACCCAGGGGAATTTCTCTATTTTATTACTATAAGGATATGATAAATAGTGGTAAACTCACCCAGGGAAATTTTCTCTTCTTTATTAATAGGATATGATAAATAGTGTAAAAATCACCCAGGGATTTTCTCTATTTTATTAATAGGACATGATAATAGTGTAAAATTTCACCCAGGGTGCATTGTCTCTATTTTATTAATAGGAATAGGATAAATAGTGTAATCACCCAGGGAATTTTTCTCTATTTATTATAGGATATGAATAAATATGTGGTAAAACTCACCCAGTGAATTTCTCTATGTTATTAATAGATATGAAAATAGTGTAAACTCACCCATGTGAATTTTTCCTCTATTTTTAATAGGATATGATAAATAGTGTAAACTCACCCAGGGAATTTTCTCTATTTTATTAATAGGAATGATAAATCAGTGTAAAACCTCACCCAGGGGAATTTTCTCTATTTTAGTATAGGATTGATAAATGTGTAAAACTCACCCAGGGAATTTTCTCTATTTTATTAATAGGATATGAGTAATAGTGAAAACTTGACCCAGCGAATTTTCTCTATTTTATTATAGGATATGATAAATAGTGTAAAACTCACCCAGTGTAATTTCTCTATTTTATTAAGGATATGATAAATAGTGTAAAATTCACCCAGGGGATTGTTCTCTATTTTAATTAATAGGATATGATAAATAGTGTAAATTACCCCTGGGGGATTTTCTCTATTTTTATAAATAAGGATATGATAAATAGTGTAAAACTAAACTCACCCAGGTGAATTTTCTCTATTTTATTATAGGATATGAATAATTTTACACTATTTATCATATCCTATTAATAAAATAGAGAAAATTCCCCTGGGTGAGTTTTACACTATTTATCATATCCTATTAAAAAAATTGAGAAAATTCGCCTTTTGAGTTTTGGCTGAACAAAACACCAACAGGGAGATGCAATATCCCGCGTTAACGAGAAAATAAGCACTAAAATCAATCTAACGTATGTACTAATGTGTTAAAGAAAAATTTTCACTGCCTGCACCATGTCGCAATTTTTTTTGTTTGCTCAGTGCAAAGCGATGCAATAAATTTTGTGCAACAATTAACGCCTCTTTAATTGTGTCTTTAAAATATGCGCAAAAGGTTTCAACTTGCCTCTAGCATTTTCTCAATGTATTCAGGGTTGCCAACCGTCCGTAATCTTACGGACAGTCCATGAAAAAGGGCTAAAAAAAAGTGCTGTCTGTAAAGTCCGTTATTTTTTCGAGCTGTCCGTTAAAAATTAAGATATTTTCCAGTGCATTGTCCCTATAAGAAGCAGAGGACACAGAAGCTCACGTGACATGCTGTAAGATTACTACGGGGATCTGATGACTCTTCCCCTCCCTCCCCCTCTTACCAGCAGAGCCGGAGATTCCCTTCTCCTCATGGCCTCACCTTCTTGGTTTCTTCCCGTCTGGATGGTGTTTGGTTGGTGGGCGGGGCAGCAGCAGACCTTGTCCCTGGGGGGAGGGACTGTGAGATCCAGACTGGACTTCTTCAGCCAAGTGCCCAAGTTCATTACAGACAGTTCACACACAGACACTGTGAGTGTTATACATTTTATTTGTTCTGCAATAATCTGTTGGTCTTTTATTTTTTTTATAGTCTCTGGCATCATCAAGATCTTTGGGTGGTATTCACCGAGATTTCTAAAAGGCATGATGATGTCATCATCCAGCATCCGTCTTTGCTCACGCCCGTCCGTGAACGAGTGTCACGCCGGCTGTCTTCTGGTGCCTCATGGACGTACGCATGCACCTCTGCTTATCTATTGCGAAAAGCACAGATTGGATGGAGGAGATTCAATTAAATTCTAACTGGCCAATCCTGCATCTAACTCTTGTCCTCCTGTTTCCCATTGATTCCTTTGCATTATTTAAATCTGCCATTTACACCCATTCCCTGCCTGTTATAGTTTTGGTTTAGCCAAGCTAGTAGTCCCTGATATTGTTTTAGTAGCCAAGTCTTTTTCTTGTCTACCAGTTCCTGTTTTGCTCCATTGGTGTATTGGTTTTCCAGAGTATACCCAGCCTCAGCGTCTATACCTTGCGCTCTAAGACCTGGGGATAACCGTGTACAGCGAGGCACGACAAGTCTCCTGACAGTTGGGGGCTTGTCTGTAGGTAAAGACAGCCACTGTAGATTGGGGTATAGGTGCTGAAGGTATATTAGGGGGACTCCGGGCATCACAAATAGTCTATTGAGAGCCTGTCAAACAGTACAGTGGCGGGTTTGCCATTTACAAGCAAGCTGAATGTTCATCTATGCCCCACACCAGGGAGAACTACAGGCTGTGAGGACCCCCACCTTTTCCTTGATAGCTGTCCCATTTTGCTTTCAATGTCTATCTGGTCAGCAAGTAGTTTACACTGATGGACTTGATGCCCTGTCTGCCCACAATAGAAGCACTACCTACGGGCAGTGGAGCAGGTATAATCAGGGGGCTGATTCTTTGAATTTTTCATGGAAGCATCTGCTTTCTTCTTTGTCACACCCCTGATTTCTCTTTGCTGTAGTTTTGACAAGAGCAGTTCTCTGTTTTATTAGGGAATGTAACATATCAAAGCTCTGCTTTTTGCTCCTTTACCTTGTTCATGAGCTCACCAAGTGCTGGTGGAGGCCCATAACTACACATAATGAAAAGATCAATGGCTATGGGATGCCCCCCCAGGATCCAATACATGAGCTGGATTCACCATTTTTGATTTACTTCTCCAATAGATATGATATTTTTATCCACCAGCTTCCATAGAACATCTTCCAACCATCAGATAAAAACAGAAACATCCTCCCTCTGTTTTACACTTTAAAAAATTTGGAGCCAAGTATGAGGATTGTCACAGGTGCCATACACATCTCCTGATGCCTTTAAACAGTCTTTAGCGGAGGTGTCAGGATGGCCCTTGGAAAACAGTTTTACACTTGGTAGCAGGAGGAAGCAGGTTTTCAATTAAACGAATCCTTTTCTCCAGCTCAGAGCAAGGACAATCCTCTAGCATCTGCATAGCAGCCTCCTGCCACTCCTCAAATTCTTGTTCTCCTATGGGTGTTGGGGCAACTCCTGACAATGCTTTTAGCTTTGGATATTTAGTTCCCCTTACTATTGGTGTCTGGGGAGGATAAACTACATGGGCGGTCAAACTAGCATGTGATCCTAGAGGCTCCACATCATCTGTCTCCAGGGTTAATGTTTGAATTTCAGTCTTAATGCCAGTCACCTTTTTTGGAGGGAAAATGGTATAGGGCCCCGTATCATCATACATCACCATCGAAAAATGTAAGGGGATAGTGAAATGGGGAACTTAATTTGCTCCAGAGGCTGTCAGCCTTACCCAAATTCTATGCACAAAACTTTTATTTATCAGGAGTGGCCCTTGCATATGTTGGAGGCAGGGTGTTGCTGAACTACCACTCTTGCTAGAATTAAACAAATGGGCACTAGTGGTTCTTGAACTTAAGCAGTATCTTATTTATTAACAGAACAATATTAATAAGTCATTGCAATTAGCACAATAGGGTGACATAGCATGGCACAGATATCACATAAATACTCACAAACCAGAGGGACCAGAAAGAGTATAAATAACAATCAGCTTGTTAGTGCTACCCCAGCTCTCAGGTCACTGTAATGGAATCTTCTACCCCTATGTCTGGCACTATGTCCCTATTCTTGGGTGGTATACCCAGGACTCTAGTCCTTGTTAAATCTCCTTGTTGGAGCTCAGGCTGCTCACTACCTACCCTACTTCTATCTATCACTCCTGGAGTGATCTATATCATAATCTAACAGAATAACATTAACATTAACTGGGCCCACCTGTTATCGAGGTTCCAAACTCTTCACCTATCCTCTGGAGAAATTCCAGGAAGTATAAAGAGGCTGAGCACATGGTTCTTGCCAGAACAAGAAGACTAAAGGGTAACTAGTTTATAGTTCCTTAAACTTCCTGGAGTAGCAATTGAAAATAACCCTGGATCAACTCCATATTATGTATTAACCATCCAATGAACCACATCCACAGGAAGACAGTTCCATGGTTGTACTCTTCTTACAGTGAAAAACTTGAAGACTAAACTTCTTTTCTCCAAGTGTGAAATCTTCACCCAAAAAACAATTAGCATTCCAGTGAAAGGCTTTGTAATTTGCTTTAAAAATATTAAGTTATTATGTCTGAATTTACACCACAACCATTGTAATCACCTTGCAAAGGTCTAAATTCTTTGAAGTACATGCTGAATCTGCATATCTAAGGGCTCCACCCTCTGTTGTGCCTGGTGGGCACGTTAGTACTAATTACCTGTTTCAAGCTGTTTACCCCTCCCATTTTTAACCACCAGCTGGGAAATTACCCAGAAGTCTCTCCTTCCCTTATTTCCATGATGAGTAAAGGAGCTGTGGTGAAAACTCTTCCTAACTTACTTGGTCCCTTAGTAAAGGTTATTTTAAAGCAGCTTCCAGATGCCTGAAAAGTGTCTGTTAAAACATGTCTCTCTCTCTCTCTCTCTCTCTCTCTGTATATTAGTATAGTTTTTTTAACTAATAAAAAGGCAGGTCAGGGCCATAACTGCAGGGGACCGGGCACCCCTCAAAAATGGAGGCCAGGCCCACGACACACACCAATCCACTCCTTAGAAGACCTGTGAGCAGCTGTCTGCAAACAGCTGATCACGCTTATGAAGTAAAGATACGCACAATCAGCTGTTTAAAAGTTTTACACTGTTTATAACTTCCTCCAGTTCTCTTTAGCTGATCACACATATCTTTACTTCATAAGCATGATCAGCTGTTTAAACAGCTGATTGCAGAAGGGGATTGTGGGCCATCTTACATTCCGGTCCCCCTGTAGTCGCGGGCCCAGCAGTTATGCCACTGAAGCAGGTTATATTACTAATATTACCTAATATATTAAATAAAGAAAGCTTGAAATTACTAAAATCTATATGTGCAGTTACACAGGTAAACTGATTCAATCAACCGGCAATTTGCACACAACAATATCAGATCATGTAGTTCTGATGACTATAGAAGGGAGGGAAAGGGTTAATGTAAAATCCCAGAATCCCAGGTGAGACTTGCAATCAGTTGTTTGCATGTTTAACTGATTCTGCATGTTTAATTAATAAATAGAGAAAGGGCTATTCTAACCATTATGCAAATCCCTTCTGATTGGTGGACATATCTCCATAGACTACAAGGACCCACTTTAGGGGGCTGTCCCATTAGACACATAAAAATGAAAATATCTGGATAACTGTTCTAAATAATTAAATAAATGGAAAACGTACACAGGACAGTATTCTCTGCATATTTACTTAAAGTCATTTTGGCACTGTAGATGCCCATTAAGATCTGCTGCCTTCTCTGCAATATCTTGCTGCCTCCAGTGTGTATAGTGTTCCCATGCAGGACCTCTGCCTTCAGTGGATGTTACATAACTGGGACTACTGCTTTTGCTCCTTGCCCTATCCCTACTGCTTGCCACCAATGTCACAGGATGCCCTGTGTGAGGTTGTGGGAAATAAGCCAAACCAGGCAACGCAAACTCCTTTGCAATAGGAGGAGTTTTATTATAATGCGCCAGTATCAAGCACAACCATATCCTACCAAACAAGCATGGTCCTTGGGATGCAGTTCATAGGATCTCTGGGTTCCACTCTTTGGGCTCCACAGCCTAGACTCCAAAATGCTGGGCTGCCTACTCCTTCCTAGCTCCTGGATCCCTTGCTCTCAAGCTAGTGTGCTTGAGTATTCACTGTCTCTATGTACAGAGTATTTTCTATACAGATGTCTATACACAAATATGGAATCCCTGATAAGTAATAGATTCTGTAACTGACCCCAGTATTCACTGTCTCTATGTACAGAGTATTTTCTATACAGATGTCTATACACCAATATGGAATCCCTGATAAGTAATAGATTCTGTAACTGATCCCAGTATTCACCGTCTCTATGTACAGAGTATTTTCTATACAGATGTTCATACACCATATGGAATCCCTGATAAGTAATAGATTCTGTAACTGACCCAGTATTCACTGTCTTAGTACAGAGTATTTCTATACAGATGTCTATACACCCATATGGAATCCTGATAAATAATAGATTCTGTAACTGACCCCATATTCACTGTCTCTATGTACAGAGTATTTTCTATACAGATGTCTATACACCAATATGGAATCCCTGATAAGTACAATAGAGTTCTGTAAACTGACCACCAGTATTCATGTCTCTATGTACAGAGTATTTTCTATACAGATGTCTATCACCAATATGGAATCCTGATAAGTAATAGATTCTGTAACTGACCCAGTATTCACCGTCTCTATGTACAGAGTATTATCTATACAGATGTCTATACACCAATATGGAATCCCGATAGTAAAGATTCTGTAACTGATCCCCAGTATTCCTGTCTCTATGTACAGAGTGTTTTCTATACAGATGTCTATACCAATATGGAATCCTGATAAGTAATAGATTCTGTAACTGCCCCAGTATTCACTGCTCTAGTCAAGTATTTCTATCAAATGTCTATACACAATATGGAATCCTATAAGTATAGATTCGTAACTGACCCATATTCACTGTCTCTATGTACAAAGTATTTTCTACAGATGTCTATACACCGATATGGAATCCTGATAAGTAATAGATTCTGTAAACTGACCCAGTATTCACTGTCTCTATGTACAGAGTATTTTTCTACAGATGTCTATTACACCGATATGGAATCCCTGATAAGTAAATAGATCTGTAACTGACCCCAGTTTCACCGTCTCTATGTACAGAGTATTTCTATACAGATATCTATAACACCAATATGGAATCCCTGATAAGTAATAGATTCTAGTAACTGATCCCAGTATTCACCGTCTCTATGTACAGAGTATTTTCTATACAGATGTCTAACAACAATATGGAATCCCTGATAAGTAATAGATTCTGTAAATGACCCCATTATTCACTGTCTCTATGTACAGAGTATTTCTATACAGATGTCTATACACCAATATGGAACTCACTGATAATAATAGATTCTGAACTGATCCCCAGTATTCACTGTCTCTAGATGTACAGAGTGTTTTCTATACAGATGTCTATACCAATATGGAATCCCTGATAAGTAATAGATTCTGTAACTGACCCCAGTATTCACTGTCTGTATGTACAAAGTAGTTTCTATACAGATGTCTATACACGATATGGAATCCCTGATAAGTAATAGATTCTGTAACTGACCCCAGTCATTCACTGTCCTATGTACAGATTAGTTCTATACAGATGTCTATACACCATATGGAAGATCCCTGATAAGTAATAGATTCGTAACTGACCCCAATTTCACCGCTCTCTATGTACAGAGTATTTCTATACAGATGTCTATACACCAATATGGAATCCCTGATAAGTAATAGATTCTGTAACTGACCCCATTATTCACGTCTCTATGTACAGAGTATTTTCTATACAGATGTCTATACACCAATATGGAATCACTGATAAGTAATAGATTCTGTAACTGACCCCAGTATTCACTGCCTCTATGTACAGAGTATTTTCTATACATGTGTCTAGTCACCAATATGGAATCCCTGATAAGTAATAGATTCTGTAACTGACCCCAGTATTAACTGTCTCTATGTACAGAGTATTTTCTACACAGATGTCTATACACCAATATGGAATCCCTGATAAGTAATAGATTCTGTAACTGACCCCAGTATTCACTGTCTCTATGTACAGAGTATTTTCTATACAGATGTCTTTACACCGATATGGAATCCTGATATATAGATTCTGTAACTGACTGACCCCCAGTATAACTGTCTCTATGTACAGAATATTTCTATGCAGATGTCTATACACCGATATGGAATCCCTGATAAGTAATAGATTCTGTAACTGACCCCAGTATTCACTGCCTCTATGTACAGAGTATTTTTTTCTTACATATGTCTATACACAATATGGAATCCCTGAAAGTAATAGATTCTGTAACTGACCCCAGTATTCACTGCCTCTATGTACAGAGTATTTTCTTATACAGATGTCTATACAACGATATGGAATCCCTGATAAGTAATAGATTCTGTACTGACCCCATTATTCACTGTCTCTATGTACAGAGTATTTTCTATACAGATGTCTATACACCATATGGAATCCCTGATAAGTAATAGATTCTGTAACTGACCCCAGTATCACTGCCTCTATGTACAAGTATTTTCTATACATGTGTCTAGACAACCATATGGAATCCCTGATAAGTTAAGAGATTCTGTAACTGACCACCCAGTATTAACTGTCTCTATGTAACAGAGTTTTTTCTACACAGATGTCTTACACCAATATGGAATCCCTGATAAGTATAGATTCTGTAACTGACCCCAGTATTCCACTGTCTCTATGTACAGAGTATTTTCTATACAGATGTCTATACACCGATATGGAATCCCTGATAATTCATAGATTCTGTAACTGACCCCAGTATTAACTGTCCTATGTACAGAGTATTTTCTATGCAGATGTCTATACACCGATATGGAATCCCTGATAATAAGATTCTGTAACTGACCCCAGTATCACTGCCTCTATGTACAGGTATTTTCTATACATATGTCTAACCCCAATATGGAATCCCTGATAAGTAATAGATTCTGTAACTGACCCCAGTATTCACTGCCTCTATGTACAGAGTATTTTCTATACATATGTCTATACACCGATATGGAATCCCTGTAAGTAATAGATCTGTAACTGACCCCATATTACTGTCTCTATGTACAGAGTATTTTCTATCGTATGTCTATACACCGATATGGAATCCCTGATAAGTAATAGATTCTGTAACTGACCCCAGTATTCACTGTCTCTATGTACAGAGTATTTTCTATACAGATGTCTATACACCGATATGGAATCCCTGATAAGTAATAGATTCTGTAACTGACCCCAGTATTCACTGTCTCTATGTACAGAGTATTTTCCATACAGATGTCTATACACCGATATGGAATCCCTGATAAGTAATAGTTGTAAACTGACCCAGTATCACTGTCTCTATGTACAGAGTATTTTCTATACAGATGTCTATACACCGATATGGAATCCCTGATAAGTAATAGATTCTGTAACTAACCCCAGTATTCACTGTCTCTATGTACAGAGTATTTTTCTATACAGATGTCTATACCACCGATTGGAATCCCTGATAAGTAATAGATTCTTAACTGACCCCAGTATTCACTGTCTCTATGTACAGAGTGTTTTCTATACAGATGTCTATACACGATATGGAATCCCTGATAAGTAATAGATCTGTAACTGACCCCAGTATTCACTGTCTCTATGTACAGATTATTTCTATACAGATGTCTATACACCAATATGGAATCCCTGATAATAGATTCTGTAACTGACCCCAGTATTCACTATCTCTGTGTACAGAGTATTTTCTATACAGATGTATACACCGATATGGAATCCCAATAAGTAATATATTCTGTAACTGACCCCAGTATTCACTGTCTCTATGTACAGAGTATTTTCTATACAGATGTCTATACACCGATATGGAATCCCTGGTAAGTAATGATTCTGTAACTGATCCAGATTATCATGTCTCTATGTACAGAGTATTTCTATACAGATGTCTATACACCAATATGGAATCCCTGATAAGTAATAGATTCTGTAACTGACCCCAGTATTCACTGTCCCAATGTACAGAGTATTTTCTATACAGATGTCTATACACCGATATGGAATCCCTGTTAAGTAATAGATTCTGTAACTGATCCCAGTATTCACTGTCTCTATGTACAGAGTATTTATATACGATGTCTCACCAATATGGAATCCCTGATAAGTAATAGATTCTATAACTAGACCCCATATTCACTGTCTCTATGTACAGAGTATTTTATATACAGATGTCTCCACACCAATATGGAATCCCTGATAAGTAATAGATTCTATAACTGACCCCAGTATTCACTGTCTCTATGTACAGAGTATTTTCTATACAGATGTCTCCACACGATATGGAATCCCTGATAAGTAATAGATTCTGTAACTGACCCCAGTATTCACTGTCCTATGTACAGAGTATTTTCTATTACGATGTCTATACACCGATATGGAATCCTGTTAGTAATAGATTCTGTAACTGATCCCAGTATTCACGTCTCTATGTACAGAGTATTTATATACAGATGTTTCTCCCACCAATATGGAATCCCTGATAAGTAATAGATTCTAATGACCCAGTATTCACTTCGTCCCTATGTACAGAGTATTTTATACAGATGTCTATACACCGATATGGAATCCCTGTTAAGTAATAGATTCTGTAATGACCCAGTATTCACTGTCTCTAGGTACAGATTATTTTATATCAGATGTCTCCACACCAATATGGAATCCCAGATAGTATAGATTCTATAACTGACCCCGTATTCACTGTCTCTATGTACAGAGTATTTCTAACAATGTCTATACACCCAATATGGAATCCCTGATAAGTAATAGATTCTGTAACTGACCCCATTATTCACGTCTCTATGTAGAGTATTTTCTATATACAGATGTCTATACACAAATATGGAATCCCTGATAAGTAATAGATTCTGTAACTGACCCCAGTATTAACTGTCTCTATGTACAAAGTATTTTCTTACAGTATGTCTACACACCAATATGGAATCCCTGTAATAGATTCTGTACTGACCCCAGTATTCACTGTCTCTTATGTACAGAGTATTTTATACAGATGTCTATACACCGATATGGAATCCCTGATAAGTAATAGATTTCTGTAACTGACCCCAGGTATCACCGTCTCTATTACAGAGATTTTCTATACAGATGTCTATAAGCACCGATATGGAACCCTGATAAGTAATAGATTCTGTAAACTGACCCCAGTATTCACCGTCTACTGTACAGAGTATTTTCTATACGATGTCTATACACCAATATGGAATCCCTGATAAGTAATAGATTTGTAAACTGATCCCAGTATTCACTTCTCTATGTACAGAGTATTTCTATACAGATTATCTACACCGATATGGAATCCTGATAAGTAATAGATATCTTAACTGACCCAGTATCACTGTCTCTATGTACGAGTATTTTCTATACATGTCTATACAACCGATATGGAATCCCTGATAAGTAATAGATTCTGTAACTGACCCCAGTACTCACTGTCTCTATTTACAGAGTATTTCTATAAAGATGTCTATACACCGATATGGAATCCCTGATAAGTAATAGATCTGTAACTGGACCCGTATTCACTGTCTCTGTACGATTTTCTATAAGATGTCTATACACAATATGGAATCCCTGATAAGTTAGATTCTGTAACTGACCCCAGTATTCACTGTCTCTATGTACAGAGTATTTCTATACAGATGTCTATACACCGATATGGAATCCTGTTAAGTAATAGATTCTGTAACACTGACCCCAGTATCACTGCTCTTGTACAGAGTGTTTCTATACAGATGTCTATACACCAATATGGAATCCCTGATAAGTAATAGATTCTGTAACTGACCCCAGTATTCACGTCCTATGTACAGAGTATTTTCTATACAGATGTCATACACACGATATGGAATCCCTGTTAAGTAATAGATTCTGTAACTGATCCCAGTATTCACTGTCTCTATGTACAGAGTATTTTATATACAGATGTCTCCACACCAATATGGAATCCCTGATAAGTAATAGATTCTATAACTGACCCCAGTATTCACTGTCTCTATGTACAGAGTATTTTCTATACAGATGTCTATACACCAATTGGAATCCCTGATAAGTAATAGATTCTGTAACTGACCCAGTATTCACTCTCTATGTAGAGTATTTTCTATACAGATGTCTATACACCAATATGGAATCCCTGATAGTAATAGATTCTGAACTGACCCCAGTATTCACTGACTCTATGTACAGAGTATTTTCTATACAGATGTCTATACACCGATATGGAATCCCTGATAAGTAATAGATTCTGTAACTGACCCCAGTATTCACTGACTCTATGTACAGTAGTATTTCTATAACAGATGTCATACACGATATGGAATCCCTGATAGTAATAGATTCTGTAACGACCCCAGTATTCACGTTTCTATGCACAGAGATTTTCTATACAGATGTCTATACACCAATATGGAATCCCTGATAATAATAGATTCTGTAACTGACCCCATATTCACCGTCTCTAGTACAGAGTATTTTCTATACAGATGTCTATACACCAATATGGAATCCCTGATAAGTAATAGATTGTGTAACTGATCCCAGTATTCACTGTCTCTATGTACAGAGTATTTTCTATACAGATGTCTATACACAAGTATGGAATCCCTGATAAGTAATAGATTCTGTAACTGACCCCAGTATTCATGTCTCTATTTACAGAGTATTTTCTATAAAGATGTCTATACCAGACTATGGAATCCCTGATAAGTAATAGATTCTGTAACTACCCAGTATTCACTGTCTCTATGTACAGGGATTTTCTATAAAGATGTCTATACACCAATCATCCGATAGGATATCTGATGATGATCTGTAACTGACCCCAGTATTCAACTATCTCTATGTACAGAGTATTTTCTATACAGATGTCTATACACCGATATGGAATCCCTGATAAGTAATAATTCTGTAACTGACCCCAGTATTCACTTCTCTATTTACAGAGTATTTTCTATAAAGAGATGTCTATACAACCGATAGGAATCCCTGATAAGTAATAGATTCTGTAATGACCCAGTATTCACTGCTCTATGTACAGGGTATTTTCATAAAGATGTCTATACACCAATATGGAATCCTGATAAGTAATAGATTCTGTAAACTGACCCCAGTATTAACTGTCTCTATGTACAGATATTTCTACACAGATGTCTATACACCAAATGGAATCCCTGATAGTAAATAGATTCTGTAACTGACCCAGTATTCACTGTCTCTATGTACAGAGTATTTTCTACAGATGTCTATAACACGATATGGAATCCTGATAAGTCATATATTCTGTAACTGACCCCAGTATTAACTGTCTCTATGTACAGAGTATTTTCTATGCAGATGTCTATACACCGATATGGAATCCCTGATAAGTATAGATTCTGTAACTGACCCCAGTATTCACTGCCTCTATGTACAGAGTATTTTCTATACTATGCTAATACACCATATGGAATCCTGATAAGTAATAGATTCTGTACTGACCCCAGTATTCACTGCCTCTATGTACAGAGTTTTTCTATACATATGTCTACACCGATATGGAATCCCTGATAAGTAATAGATTCTGTAACTGACCCCAGTATTAACTGTCTCTATTACAGAGTATTTTCTATACGTATGTCTATACACCGATATGGAATCCCTGTTATATAGATTCTGTAACTGCCCCCAGTATTCACTGTCTCTATGTACAGAGTATTTTCTATACAGATGTCTATACACCGATATGGAATCCCTGATAAGTAATAGATTCTGTAACTGACCCCAGTTATTCACTGGTCTCTATTACAGAGTATTTTCCATACAGATGTCTATACAACGTATGGAATCCCTGATAAGTAATAGATTCTGTAACTGACCAGTATTCACTGTCTCTATGTACAGGTATTTTCTATACAGATGTCTATACACCGTATGGAATCCCTGATAAGTAATAGATTCTGTAACTAACCCCAGTATTCACTGTCTCTATGTACAGAGTATTTTCTATACAGATGTCTAACACCGATATGAATCCCTGATAAGTATAGTTCTGTAACTGACCCCAGTATTCACTGTCTCTATGTACAGAGTATTTTCTATACAGATGTCTATACACCGATATGGAATCCCTGATAAGTATAGATTCTGTAACTGACCCCAGTATTCACTGTCTCTATGTACAGAGTATTTTCTATACAGATGTCTATACACCATATGGAATCCCTGATAATAGATTCTGTAACTGACCCCCAGTATTCACTATCTCTGTGTACAGAGTATTTTCTATACAGATGTCTATACACCGTATGGAATCCCTATAAGTAAAATTCTGTAACTGACCCCAGTATTCACTTCTCTATGTACAGAGTATTTTCTATACAGATGTCTATACACCGATATGGAATCCCTGTTAAGATAGATTCTGAACTGATCCCAGTATTCACTGTCTCTATGTACAGAGTATTTTCTATACAGATGTCTTACACCAATATGGAATCCCTGATAAGTAATAGATTCTGTAACTGACCCCAGTTCTTTCACTGTCCAATGTCAGAGTATTTTCTATACAGATGTCTATACACCGATAGGGAATCCCTTTAGTAATAGATTCTGTAACTGATCCCAGTATTCACTGTCTCTAGTACAGAGTATTTTATATACAGATGTCTCCACACCAATTGGAATCCCTGATAAGTAATAGATTCTATAACTGACCCCAGTATTCACTGTCTCTATGTACAGAGTATTTTCTATAAGATGTCTCCACACCAATGATGGAATCCCTGATAAGTATAGATTCTATAACTGACCCCAGTATTCACTGTCTCTATGTACAGAGTATTTCTTATACACAGATGTCTCCACACCGATATGGAATCCCTGATAAGTAATAGATTCTGTAACGACCCCAGTATTCACTGTCCCTAGTACAAGAGTTTTTCTATACAGATGTCTATACACCGATATGGAAATCCCTGTTAAGTAATAAGATTCTGTAACTGATCCCAGTATTCACTGTCTCTATGTACAGAGTATTTTATATACAGATGTCTCCACCCATATGGAATCCCAATAAGTAATAGATTCTAAAACTGACCCCAGTATTCACTGTCTCTATGTACAGAGTATTTTCTATACAGATGTCTATACACAATATGGAATCCCTGATAAGTAATAGATTCTAACTGACCCCAGTATTCCGTCTCTATGTAGAGTTTTCTATACAGATGTCTATACACCAATATGGAATCCCTGATAAGTAATAGATTCTGTAACTGACCCCAGTATTAACTGTCTCTAGTACAGAGTATTTCTCTATACAGATGTCTACATACACCAATATGGAATCCCTGATAATAGATTCTGTAACTGACCCCAGTATTCACTGTCTCTATGTACAGAGTATTTTCTAACAGATGTCTATACACCGATATGGAATCCCTGATAAGTAATAGATTCTGTAACTGACCCAGTATTCACCGTCTCTATGTACAGAGTATTTTTCTATACAGATGTCTATCACCAATATGGATCCCTGATAAGTTATAGATTCTGTAACTGACCCCAGTATTCACTGTCTCTATGTACAGAGTATTTTCTATACAGATGTCTATACACCGATATGAATCACGTTAAGTAATAGATTCTGTAACTGACCCCAGTATTCACTGTCTCTATGTACAGAGTAGTTTTCTATACAGATGTCTATACACCAATATGGAATCCCTGATAAGTATAGATTCTGTAACTGACCCCAGTATTCACTGTCCTATGTACAGAGTATTTTCTATACAGATGTCTATACACCGATATGGAATCCCTGTTAAGTATAGATTCTGTAACTGATCCCAGTATTCATGTCTCTATGTACAGAGTAATTTTTTACAGATGTCTCCACACCAATATGGAATCCCTGATAAGTAATAGATTCTATAACTGACCCCAGTATTCACTGTCTCTATGTACAGAGTATTTTTCTATACAGTGTCTATACACCAATATGGAATCCCTGATAAGTAATAGATTCTGTAACTGACCCCAGTATTCACCTCTCTATGTAGATTTTTCTATACAGATGTCTATAACACCAATATGGAATCCCTGATAAGTAATAGATTCTGTAACTGACCCCAGTATTCACTTACTCTATGTACAGAGTATTTTCTATACAGATGTCTATACACCGATATGGAATCCTGATAAGTAATAGATTCTGTAACTGACCCCAGTATTCCTGACTCTATGTACAGAGTATTTTCTATACAGATGTCTATACACCGTATGGAATCCCTGATAGTAAATGATTCTGTAACTGACCCCAGTATTCACTGTTTCTTGCACAGAGTATTTTCTATACAGATGTCTATACACCAATATGGAATCCCTGATAAGTAATAGATTCTGTAACTGACCCCAGTATTCCCGTCTCTATGTACAGAGTATTTTCTAACAGATGTCTATACACCAATATAATCCCTGATAAGTAATAGATTGTGTAACTGCATCCCAGTATTCACTGTCCTATGTACAGAGTATTTTTATACAGATGTCTATACACCGATATGGAATCCCTGATAAGTAATAGATTCTGTAACTGACCCCAGTATTCACTGTCTCTATTTACAGAGTATTTTCTATAAAGATGTCTATACCCGATATGGAACCTGCTAAGTAATAGATTCGTAACTGACCCAGTATTCACTGTCTCTATGTACAGGGTATTTTCTATAAAGATGTCTATACACCAATATGGAATCCCTGATAAGTAATAGATTCTGTAACTGACCCCAGTATTCACTATCTCTATGTACAGAGTATTTTCTATACAGATGTCTATACACAACGATATGGAATCCCTGATAAGTAATAGATTCTGTAACTGACCCCAGTATTCACTGTCTCTATTCAGAGTATTTTCTATAAGATGTCTTACACCATATGGAATCCCTGATAAGTAATGATTCTGTAACTGACCCAGTATTCACTGTCTCTATGTACAGGTATTTTCTATAAAGATGTCTATACACCATATGGAATCCCTGAAAGTAATAGATTCTGTAACTGACCCCAGTATTCACTGTCTCTATGTACAGAGTATTGTTCTATACAGATGTCTTATACACCAATAGAAATCCCTGATAAGTAATAGATTCTGTAACTGACCCAAGTATCACTGTCTCTATGTACAGGTGTTTTCTATACAGATGTCTATACACCAATATGGAATGCCTGATAAGTAATAGATTCTGTAACTGACCCCAGTATTCACTTCTTATGTACAGAGTATTTTCTTACAGATGTCTATACACCATATGGAATCCCTGATAAGATAAAGATTCTGTAACTGACCCCAGTATTCACTGACCCTATATACAGGTATTTTTATACAGATGTCTATACACCAATATGGAATCCCTGATAAGTAAAGATTCTGTACTGACCCCTGTATTCACTGTCTCTATGTACAGAGTATTTTCTATACAGATGTCTCCACACAATATGGAATCCCTGATAAATAATAGATTCTGCAACTGACCCCAGTATTCACTGTCTTCTGTACAGAGTATTTTCTATACAGATGTCTATACACCGATATGGAATCCCTGATAAGTAATAGATTCTGTAACTGACCCCAGTATTCACTGTCTCTATGTACAGAGTATTTCTATACAGATGTCTATACACCAATATGAAATCCTGATAAGTATAGATTCTGTAACTGACCCCAGTATTCACTGTCTCTATGTACAGGGTATTTTCTATACAGATGTCTATACACCAATATGGAACCCTGATAAGTAATAGATTGTGTAACTGATCCCAGTATTCACTGTCTCTATGTACAGAGTATTTTCTATACAGATGTCTATACACCGATATGGAATCCCTGATAAGTAATAGATCTGTAACTGACCCAGTATTCACTATCTCTATGGTCAGAGTATTTTCTATACAGATGTCTATACACCGATATGGAATCCCTGATAAGTAATAGATTCTGTAACTGACCCAGTATTCACTGTCTCTATTTACAGAGTTTTTCTATAAAGATGTCTATACACCGATATGGAATCCCTGATAAGTAATAGATTCTGTAACTGACCCCAGTATTCACTGTCTTTATGTACAGAGTATTTTCTATACAGATGTCTATCACCAATGGAATCCCTGATAAGTAACGAGATTCTGTAACTGACCCAGTATTCACTGACCCTATATACAGAGTATTTTCTATACAGATGTCTATACACCAATATGGAATCCCTGATAATAATAGTTCGTAACTGACCCCTGTATTCACGTCTCTATGTACAGAGTATTTTCTATACAGATGGTCTCCACACACCAATATGGAATCCCTGATAATATAGATCTGCAACTGACCCAGTATTCACTGTCTCTATGTACAGAGTATTTTCTATACAGATGTCTAACACCGATATGGAATCCCTGATAAGTAATATATTCTGTAACTGACCCCAGTATTCACTGTCTCTATGTACAGAGTATTTTCTACTAGGTCTATACACCAATATGAAATCCCTGATAGTAATAGATCTGTAACTGACCCCAGTATCATGTCTCTATGTACAGGGTATTTTCTATACAGATGTCTATACACCATATGGAATCCCTGATAAGTATAGTTGTGTAACTGATCCAGTATTCACTGTCTCTATGTACAGAGTATTTTCTATACAGATGTTATCACCGATATGGAATCCCTGATAAGTAATAGATTCTGTAATGACCCCGTATTCACTATCTCATGTACAGAGTATTTTCTATACAGATGTCTATACACCGATATGGAATCCCTGATAAGTAATAGATTCTGTAACTGACCCCAGTATTCATGTCTCTATTTACGAGTATTTTCTATAAAGATGTCTATACACCGATATGGAATCCCTGATAATAATAGATTCTGTGAACCGACCCAGTATTCACTGTCCTATGTACAGGGTATTTTCTATAAAGATGTCTATACACCAATATGGAATCCCTGATAAGTAATAGATTCTGTAACTGACCCCAGTATTCACTGTCTCTATGTACAGGGTATTTTCTATACAGATGTCTATACACCAATATGGAATCCCTGATAAGTAATGGATTCTGTAACTGACCCCAGTATTCACTGTCTTTATGGGGACTAGGTAAAAACCGGAACAGTCGCCGGAACCGGAACAGAAAATTAACAGCGCCACCTATCGTAAGACTTAAAATACAACAACCACTTTATTATAGATGCCGGATAAGTTTTTACACCCTTTAGATCTATTTTGGCTGCAGAAAGAGGGGTCGGATACTTTTGGCTCTATCTGGCTGCCGGAAAGCTGGGGTCCCGGATGCTTTTTGCTCTGTTATGGCTGCCGGAACGGGGGTCTGGATGCTTTTGGCTAGGTTCTGCTGCCGGAACGGGGGTTCTGAATGCTTTTGGCTCTGTTTGGCTGGCCGCCGGAACGGGGGTCTGGACCCCTTTGGTTCTGTTACGGCTGCCGGGAATGGGGGTCTGGATGCTTTGGCTCTTGTTCTGGCTCCGGGCCAACGGGGGGTCTGAATGCTTTTGGCTCTGTTCGGCCTGCCGGACGGGGGTCGTGGATGCTTTTGGCTCTGTTCTGGGTGCCGGAATGGGGGTTTAGATGACTTTTGGCTCTGTTCTGTCTGCGGGAATGGGGTGGGGCTGGATGCTTTGGCTCTGTTCTGGCCGCCGGAACGGGGGTATCTGAAACCCCTTTGGATCTGTTCCGGCTGCCTGATGGGGGTCTGGATGCTTTGGCTCTGTTCTGGCGCCCGGAATGGGGGTCTGGATGCTTTTGGCTCTGTTATGGCCGACACCACCGCGGGCGGGGTCTGGATGATTTCGACTCTGTTCTGGCGGCCCCGGAACGGGGGTCTGGACCCTTTTGTTCTGTCCCGCTGCCGGAATGGGGTCTGGAGTGCTTTTGGCTCTGTTCCGGGACTGCCGGAACGGGGGTCTGGATGCTTTTGGCTCTGTTGGTGCGGAAATGGGGTTAGATGCTTTGGCTCTGTTTGGCTGCCGGATGGGGTGTCTGGATGCTTTGGCTTGTTCTGGCTGCCGGAATGGAGGTCTGGATGCTTTGGCTCTGTTCTGCTGCGAACGGGTGGTCTGACACCTTGGCTCTGTTCCGGCTGCCGAATGGGGGTCTGGATGCGTTTGGCTCTGTTCTGGCCGCCGGAATGGGGGGGGTCTGGATGCTTTTGCTCTGTTTGGCTGCTGGAACGGGGTCTGGATGCTTTTGACTCTGTTCTGTGGCTGTTGGATGGAACGGGGGTCTGGACCCTTGGCTCTGTTCTGGCTGCCGGTAACGGTTGTTTCTGAATCCCCCTTTTGCTCTTGTTCTGGCTGCCGGAAACGGGGGGGTCTGGACACTTGGCTCTGTTCCGGCTGCCAGAACGGGGTGTCTGGATGCTTTTGAGATCTGTTCTGGCCACCGGAACGGGGTCTGGACCCTTGGCTCTGTTTCTGGCTGCCGGAACGGGTGTTTTTGTTGAACCCCTTTTGCTCTGTTCTGGCTGCCGGAACGGGGGTCTGGACCCCTTTTGTTCTGTTCCGGCTGCCAGAACGGGGGTCTGGATCTTTTGGCTCTGTTTCTCGGTGCCGGAATGGGGGGGTTTAGATGCTTTTGGCTCTGTTCTGGCTGCCGGAATGGGGGTCTGGATGATTTTGGCTCTGTCTCGGCTGCCGAGAACGGGGGTCGGGGGATGATTTTGGCTCGTTCTGGCTGCGGAATGGGGTCTGAACCCCTTGGCTCTGTTCCGTTTTTCTGCCCGGAATGGGGGGTCTGGATGCGTTTTTGGCTCTGTATCTGGCCACGATGGGTCTGGATGGTTTTGGCTATGTTTCTGGCTGTGGAACGGGGTCCTGACCACTTTGGCTCTGTTCCGCTGCCGGAATGGGGGTTGTTTAGATGCGTTTGGCTCTGTTCTGGCCGCCGGATGGGGGGTCTGGATGGTTTGACTATGTTTTGCTGCTGGAACGGGGGTTGGATTTGCTTCTGTTCGGCTGCCGGAATGGGGGGTGTGGATGCTTTGGCTCTGTTCGGCGCCAGAAAGGGGGTCTGGATGCTTTTGGCTCTGTTCTGGCCGCCGGAATGGGGGGGTCTGGATGCTTTTGGACGCTGTATGGCCGCTGGAACGTGGGGGGTGGATGGCTTTTGAACTCTGTTCTGGCCGCGGACGGGGGTCTGACTTTGGCCTGTTAGGCTGCCGGAAACGGGTGTTCTGAACCCTTGGCTCTGTTTCTGGCTGACGGAAGCAGGGGGTCTGGATGCTTTTGGCATCTGTTTCTGCCACCGGAAGGGGGTCTGGACGCCTTTGGTTCTGTTTCGGCGCGGAATGGGGTCTGGATGCTTTTGGCTCTGTTCCGGCTGCCGAACTGGGGTCTGGATGTTTTGGCTGTTCGGGTGCGGATAGGTTTTAGGATGTTGGCTCTGTTCTGGGCTGCGGAATGGGGGTACTGATGTTATTTTTGGCTACTGTTCGGCTGCCGGAACGGGGGGTCGGATGCTTTGGCTCTGTTTCTGGCTGCATGGCTGGGAAACGGGGTCTGGATGCTTTTGGCTCTGTTCTGGCTGCGGAACGGGGGTCTGGATCTTGCTCTTTCTGGCTGGGAATGGGGGTTTTTAGATGCTTTTGGCTTGTTCTGGCTTGCCGAAATGGGGGGTCTGGATGCTTTTGGCTCGTTCTTGCTGCCGAACGGGGGTCTGAACCCCTTTGGCTTCTGTTCCGGCTGCCGATGGGGGTCTGGATGCCTTTTGGCTCGTTTCTGTTGCTGCCGGAATGGGGGGTCTGGATGCTTTTGGCTTGTTATGGGCCCGCTGTGGGAATATGCGGGGGTCTGGATGCTTTTGAGCTCTGTTCTGGCTGCCGGAACGGGTGTCTGAACCCCTTTGGCTCTGTTTTCGGCTGCCGGAAACGGGGTGTCTGGATGCTTTTGGCTCTGTTTCTGGCCACCGGAACGGGGGGTCTGGACCCTTGGTTCTGTTCGGCTGCCGGAATGGGGGTCGCGTGCTTTTGGTCTCTGTTATTCGGCTGCCGGAACGGGGGTCTGGTGTTTTGTCTTGTTCTCCTCGGTGCTGGAAACTGGGGTTTAGATGCTTTGGCTCTGTTCTGGCTGCCGGAATGGTGGGTTCTGATGATTTTGGCTCTGTTCTGGCTGGCCGAACGGCGGGGGTCTGGATGCTTTGGCTCTGTTCTGTGCTGCCGGACGGGTCTGGGATGTTTTCTGGCACTGTTCGGACTGCCGGAACGGGGGTCTGGTATGCTTTTGCTCTGTTCTGGCTGCCGGAAGGGGGTTTTTTTGTTTAGATGCTTGTTGGCTCTGTTCTGGCTGCGGAATGTGGGGTCTGATGCTTTGGCTCTGTTCTTGCTGCCGGAAAGGGGGGTCTGAACCCCTTTGGCTCTGTTCCGGCTACCAGAATGGGGTTCTGGATGCTGTTTGGCTCTGTTCTGGCTGCACGGAATGGGGGTCTGGATGCTTTTGGCTCTGTTGTATTGCCGCTGGAACGGGGGTCTGGATGACTTTTGAATCTGTTCTGGCCGCGGAACGGGGGTCCTGGACCCCTGTGGCGTGTTCTCGGCTGCCGCGACTACGGGTTGTCTGGAAACCCCTTTGGCTCTGTTCTGCTGGCGCGGAACGGGTGGTCTGTGACCCCTTTGGCTTGTTCTGGCTGCCGGGAACGGGGGTTTTGCTGGGACCCCTTTGTCTCTGTTCTGGCTGCAGGAAGCGGGGTCTGGACCCCTTTTTGCTCTGTTCTCGCGACCGGAAAGCGGTGTACTGTACCACCTTTGGCTCTGTTCTGGCCGCCGAACGGGGGTCTGGGATATTTTGACTTTCTTCTGGTGCAGAAACGGGGGTCGGACCCCTTTGGCTCTTTTCTGGCCCGGAACAGAAGTCTGGACCCACATTGGCTTTCTTTTGCCACCGGAACGGGGGTCTTGATGGTTTTGGACTATGTTATGGCTGGATCGGAACGGGGTGGTCTGGACCTCTTTGTCTGTTTGGGCCGGTCGTTGACTCTGGCTCGTTTCGCTGGAAGACGGTGGTGGTCTGGACCCCTTTGGGCCTATTCCGACTCTTCTGGCGCCCGAACGGGGGTCTGGACCTCTTGGCTTCTGTCTGGCTGCCGACCGGACAGTCTGGACCTCTTTGGTCTGTTCTGTGCTGCCGAACGTGCGCGTCTGGACCTCTTTGGCTGCTGCCAGGGTTCTCTTGTCTTTCGGCTGACCGAACGGGCGTTGGACCTCCTGTGGTTACTGTTCTGGCTCCAGGAACGGGGGGGTCTGGAACCCTCTTTGGTTCTTTCTGGCTGCCGGCAACAGGGGGTTCTGAGCTTTTGGCTCTGTTCTGGCGCCGGAAAACAGGGGTCTGGACCCCTTTGGTCTCGTTTTGGCCACTGGAACAGGGTTTACACCCTGGGAACTTTATCTGGCTGTGCAAGAATGGGGTTCTGAACCCGGGAACCTCTGTTCTGACCACCATAACAGGGTCTTGACACCCCAAAAAACTCTCTGGCTGCCCAAGAAGATGGGTTTTGCACCCTGGGAATTTTGTTTGGTTGGCCGAACAGGGGTCTGTAATCTGATTTCTGGGAACTCTGTTCTAGCGCTGTGTAACATGGGTTTTGCACCCTAAAAACCCCGGATCGTGGTTTGCCACACCCTGGGACTTCTTTCTGTGGCCGGAAATCGGAAATGGGTCTGCAACCCGTGGGAACTCTGTTCTGCGCTTGAATAGGGTTTTCACCTGGGAATTCTGTTCTGGTTGGGCTTTCCAGGGTCTGCACCCTGGGAACTCTGCTCGGTTGCCGGAACAGGCTCTGCCCCTGGAAACCCGTTTTTGGCTGTTTGAATAGGGGTTTGCACCCTGGGAAGTTTGTTCTGGGCTTGGGTGGAAACAGGGTTCCTGTCACCTGGGAACTCTGTCTGGTTTGCGGTAAAAGGGCTCGGTACCTGGGAACTCTGTTCAAGGGGCCGAAACAGGGGTGTGCAACCTGGGAACTATGTTCTAGGGGCCAAAACAGGGGTGTGCACCATGGAACTCTGTTCTGGGCTTGAATAGGGGTTTTGCACCACTGGGACTCTGTTTCTGGTGGCTGGAACAGGGTCTGCACCCTGGAACTCTGTTCTCTCTGGTGGCTGGAACAGGGGTCTGCACCCTGGGGAACTCGGTGTTCTGGTGGCTGGAAAGTGGTCTGCACCCTGGAACTCGTTCTGGTGGCTGAACAGGGTCTGCACCCTGGGAAACTCTGTTCGGTGGCGGAAAACAGGGTCTGCAACCCTGGGAACTCTGTTCTGGTGGCTTGGAACGGGTCTGGCACCCTGGGAAACTCTGTTCTGGTGGCTCTGGGACAACATGGTCCTGCACCCTGGGAACTCTGTTCTGGTGGCTGGAACAGGGTCTCACCTGGGAACTCTGTTCGTGGCTGGAACAGGGGTCTGCACCCTGGGAAAACTCGTATCCTGGTGGCTGGAACAGGTTACTGCACCCTGGGAACTCCTGTTCTGGTGGCTGGAACAGGTCTCACACCTCTGGGAACTTGTTTCTGGTGGCTGGAAAAGGGTCTGCAACCCTGGGAATCTGTTCTGGTGGCTGGAACGGGTCTGCACCCTGGGTTAACTCTGTTCTGGTGGCTGGAACAGGGTCTGACCCTGGGAATCTGTTCTTGGTGGCTTGGACACAGGGTCTTCTGCACCCTGGGAACTCGTTCTGGTTGCTGGAACGGCGGGTCTGCACCCTGGGAACTCTGTTCTGGTGGCTGGAACAGGGTTCCCTTGCACCCTGAACCTCTGTGTCTGGTGCTGGAAGCAGGGTCTGCACCCGGGAAATCTGTTTGGTGGCTGGAACCGGGTCTGCACCCTGGGAACTCTTTCTAGGGGCCAAAACAGAGGGTCTGGCATCTGGGAACTATGTTCTGTTTGCCAGGACGGGCTCTGCAACCTGGGAACTTGTTCACCTGTCTAATGGCGGCCGGAATTGGAGGTCTTGCACCCTGGAAACTGTTTTGGAAGCAGGAATAGTGTCTTGTACCATGGGAAAATGTGTTCGTCTTGTCAGAATGGGGGTTTGCACCATGGCAGCAAACTGTTTTTGGGAGGTGATAATGTTGTGCATATATGATATATGTTGTGTAGGTTGACAATGTATGTATATGTGTGGAGCAAAAGGATTTAATGATTGTTCTGTATTGAGTATTTGTGTGACAGAATGAGCATGTGTGTAGTATTTATATGTGTATAGAAGTATGTGTAAGTGTTTAAACAGATTTTCTGAGTGTATTTTTGATGTATTTATATGTGTGTATGGGTCCTGGGCTTTTTTTGGCATCGTATAAGAAGTAAATTGTAGTGAGTGTATAGAGTGTGTAACACTTGTCTGATGTGTAGAAAGTGTGGAAAAGTTCGAATGCGTGTTAGCCAGTGTGTTGGAAATAGATGTGCATTTGTGGGTAACAAAACTTATTTGTAGAATGTTTTTATGTGTGTGTATATATGTTGTTACCAGAGTGGCATTGTTCTGTGTAGCTATTATCTGCATTATAATATTGTTTTGTGAGTTTGTGTGAAGCTGAGTGTGTGTATTAGTTTTAGAATAGCATTTGCAAGGTTGAATAAAAGGCATACATCCATCCAGTCAACCATACTCAGCAATACCCCATTCCCTTCATTTCCTGCCTAATGTTGATTAAGATGAAGGCACAAGAAAAAAAACGCCCAAAAATTTTGTGTCCTGATCCCATGTGGACAATGAAAATACCCTGGATCTTCTACCTTTATGTTCAACCATTGAACCGTCAACATCCCTTTTGTTTTGCAGAAACTCTATCCAGATTTTTTTTAAAATCTCCAATGAACTGCCACACCATGGTCCACTGGAGACGTTCCATAGTGTACTATTCTCACAGTGAAAAATCTTTTCCGAACTTAGGGCCCTAACTTTTTTTTAGTAAAAAAGCGTTATCGTGATATCGTAAAATACCGATCTTATCGTAAA
The DNA here is from genome assembly GCA_019447015.1 of Hymenochirus boettgeri. Taxonomy (NCBI): domain Eukaryota; kingdom Metazoa; phylum Chordata; class Amphibia; order Anura; family Pipidae; genus Hymenochirus; species Hymenochirus boettgeri. Next base: position 265,294 of record JAACNH010000262.1, on the reverse strand, counting down.
ATAACGACCGGGTTTTTTACCGATAATGACCGTTTATTTACCGATACACGACCGTTATTTGCCGATAAAAAAAATTCGTTTAAATTACCGGTCGTTATCGGTAAATACCGGTCGTTATCGTAAATAACGACCGTATTACCAGACTCGGTCTTAATTTACGATAACGACCGCCGTTATCGATATACAATGTCGGGTTATCGGTACAATACGACCGTATATTGTAATAACGGTGCGTTATCGTAAAACCCAGTCGTTATTTTACGATAACGATCGTTATCTGTACGATAACGAATCACGATTTTTTATAAATAGGGCCCCCTTAAGACTAAACTTCATTTCTTCAAGGCTTTAAGGGTATTCCTCGTGTCCTCTCACAGATTTCTATTGGGAACAAGGTCCCCGATAGATTATTGTAATGGCCCCGATAAGTGTATTTATACACAGTGAATCATACCCCCACCGCAAGCGCCTTTTCTCCAGACGTACATAATTGTAACTTTCCAGTCTCTTCTCATATTCAAGCTTCCCCCCAATCCCCTTATTAATTTAGTTCTGTCTCTGACCCCTTTTCCAATCGTCCTTTTTGTACACAGGATTCCCAAAAAATTGCACTGCATATTCCAAATGGGCCTATCCAATGCTTGTTAAGAGGGAGAGTAAATTTCCTCCCTTGAATTATACCTCTCTATAACAAGAAATATCTGTACTACTGGCTCTGGCTGTTACCGCCTGCCTTGACTTGCCCGGCATGCACTTCACTTACATTTATCAACATTGATTTCATCAGCCTAATGTACAATCGATCTAGATCCAACTGCAGAGCCATGCATATCCCTATAAAGTGTTTAAAATGCAGCAAAGTTTCTGTCGTCAGCCAAACCCACGAATCCTTTCTGACAATACCCACGGTACTATTGATGAAAGCCCGTTAACAACATCAACTCTTTGGTTCCTATCCGATGAACCAACTTACTATTCTTGACAAATGTACCACCCGGCAGTCGAACAGACTTAGCTTATATGTTAGCTCACCTATGGGGACGGCATCAAAAGCCTACTTAAAATCCAAGTATACATACATCTATAAGTGCATATAGTCCGTGGGTGTGCTAGAAGTTTTTAGCACTGCTGTTATGCGTAATGGTTATAAAAGCAGTGAGGTGCAACCAGTGGTTGTTTTCAATTTACATGTGTTGCTTGTGTGTAATAAGTGTAGGAATGTGTGTAGAGGTGGTATGTGTAGATGGTGTATGTGTTTTTTGTTGTAAATGTTTGGGTATATGGAGCCGAGTTGTGTGTGTTTAGCACAATAGTGCTTATAGTGCTCTATGTATGTATGGTTATTTGGTGTTTATGTATGTAAATGTGTTTGTTCTGTGTGTGTGAGGTAGGGGCTGTGTGTTTCAGTGAGTGTGCAGCTCTGTATCTGGTTGTTTGATATGTGTTAGCAGTAATGTTGTGTAAGGTTATATGTAGCAGATAGAGGGACAGGGCAGCAGGGACATGAAGAAGGACCAGATGAGGGACATGAGAAGGAAAGATGAAGGAGACAGTCAAGGCAAGATAGAGAGGACAGAACAGAGGACAAACAAGGACCAGGCAGAGGGACAATAGAGGGACAGGCAGGGCAGAGGACAGATCAGAGGGACAGCAGAAGGACACGATAGAGGGAAGGCAGAAACAGAGGACAGATAGAGGCGACGTAGAAGGGACAGATAGAGGGACAGATAGAGGAACGATAGAGGGGACAGAGAGGGACAGGCAAGGGACAGATAGAGGGGACAGCAGTAATGACAGATGAGGGGACAGGCAGAGGGACAGGCAAGAGGGACAGATAGAGGACGGAGGGAAGAAGGACAGGCAGGGAGTTGAGGGGAACAGGCGAGAGGACAGATGAGGACAGGCAGAGAGAGGACAGATAGAGGGACAGCCAAGAGGAACAGATAGAGGCAAGGCGGGACAGAGAGGAAATCGAGGGGAAGGCCAGAAGGACAGATTGAGGGACAGGCAGAAGAACAGATAGGAGGACAGGATAAGCGGACCGGCAGGACACGATATAGTATCCTATGATCACAATAAATTTAATTGAAAAACAAACACAATACTGTTCATTTGCAACATTTTTTATCTATTAATGAAATTACAATCCCGGTAAAAATAAAAATCGGGAACTGTGACCGGAACCGGCAAAAAGTCAATTGCCGTCCAACGAGCGGAAAGCGGGGGGGGATGGGTTTCGGCGATTCCAGTCAGTGTTCTGACTTTTAAAATAAAACTCCATTAACTGTCCGGGACTGCGGAAGTAAAATCCGGAACCGGACCAGACACAATGACAGGTGACATTCCGGCTCAATGTGAAACAGCGGAACATAAGAAGAAACGATCAGTGCACTACAGACGAGCATCAGCACAAGGAATTATCTGCACAATCGAGAACAGCAGCACCTAAGCTATGTGAGTGGGACACTGACACATGGGGGTGGTGGAGGTGGTGGTTGGCTGGGGCCCTACCTACTTTTGTGTGCTGCGGGAACCTACCTATTTTACTCCCTCTGTCACCTACCTGTCTCCTTTATTGCTGTCCCCCTGCCTGGTCTCTCTCTGTCACCCTGTCTGTCCTTTGCCTGTCTATCTGTCCCTCTGCCTGTCCCATATCTGTCCCTTGCCTATAGGACAGGAAGGAAACAGATAAGGAACAGCAAGGGCAGCAGATAGAGGATAGCAGAAGGACAGACAGGGGGGGACTGATAACAGTGACCAGATAGAGGAAAAGGGCAGAGGGGAAAGGCCAGATGGACAGACTGGGCGATAGAGGGACAGGCAGGGGCACAGATAGGGGGGACAGGAAAAGGACACAGATAAGGGGAAGTGGTAGAAGGACACAGGGAGACAGTAGAAGGGCAGTGCAAGGGACAGATAGGAGCAGGCAGGGGGGAGAGACAGAAAGAGTGACAGAGAGGGTGTGACAGAACAGAGGGGACAGATTAGAGGGACAGGCTGGGGAGCATATAGACAGGTCATGGGGAAAAATAGAGGGACAAACAGAGGAATGATGAAGAAAAGCAGGAGGGCCGAGTGAAGAGGGAAAGGACAGAAGGACAGGCAGGGATAGAGGGATAGAAGGGGACAGGCAGGGCGATCAGAGGGAAAGGCAGGGGACAGAAAGAGGGACAGGCTGGTGGGACAGGATAGAGGACAGGCAGTGGGGAAGAGAGAGGACAGGCAGGTGGACAGAGAGATGGACCGGCCAGAGCAACAAGCCGGAGGACCGATAGAGGGACAGGCAGGGGGACCGGGATAGAGGGACAGAGAAGGAAACAGATAAATGGACAGGTTAAAAGACAGACATGGGGACAGTATCAGAAGGATAGGCAAGAAGACATATAGAGAGGACAGGCAAGAGACAAAAGAGACTGTCAGGGCGGCAGACTAGGGGGACAGGCCGAGGAACAGAATGGGAGGGACAGGTAGAAGTATAGACAGGGGGACAGATAGAAGCACAGGCAGAAGGTTTGCAAAAAGATGGACAGGCAAGGGGGCAGGGATAGAGGGACAGGCAGGAGACAGGTATAGGGACCGATAGAGGGACTGGCAGGGACAGAAAAATGGACAGGCAGGGGGATAGTGGACAGAGGGGGACAGGCCAGGGGGCAACAGAGGGATAGGCAAAGGGACAGACAGAGGGACAGGCCAGGAGGCAAGATTGGGGGATAGGCACGAGGAACAAGATGGAGGGACAGGAGAGAAGGATAGACAGAGGGAGACCAATAGAGGACAGGCAGAGTGTGCAAAAAGATGGCCAGGCAAGGGGGCAGATAGAGGGACAGGAAGGGGGACAGATGAGGGACAGGCAGGGGGAAGATAGAGGGATAGGCAGGGGGACAGATTAGAGGCACATGCAACGGAGCGATGAGTGACGGTGGGGGACAGACAGTGCAAGGAGGGGGGCAGGCAGAGGGACAGACAGAGGAGAGAGGAGTAACGGGGCCAGGCTGAGTGGACAGGCAAGGGGGGACAGAAGTAGGGACAGCACAGAGGAACAGAAGTGTGACCAGGTAGAAGATAGACACGGGGGACCGATAGAAAGCACAGGCATAGGGTGCAAAAAGAGGACAGGCAAGGGGGGCAGATAGTTAGAGGACAGGCAGGTGGGGACAATAGAGGGACAGGCCAGGGGAAACATCAAGGAGCTGCAGATATAGGGACAGGCGGGGGACAGGCAGGGGGACAAGGAGAGGCAAGGAGGGGGACAGGCGGGGCACAGGACAGAGGGACAGGTGTAATGGCACAGAACGGGATAACGATGGAGGGCACAGGTAGAGGATAGTCCAGGGGACAGAATAGAAGGACGGCAGAGGGTTGCAAACAAGCTGGACAGGCAAAGGGGCAGGATAGAGGGACAGGCAGGAGACAGCTATAGGAAGATAGAGAGGACTGGCCAGGGGAGAACAGGCATATGGGACAGATAGAGGGGGAACTGGCAGGGGACGAACAAGGAACAGGCAGGGGGAGATAGGACAGAGGGGGACAGGCATGGGGGGCAGACGAGGGATAGGCAGGGGGACAGACAGAGGGATAGACAGGGGCACAGATGGGGGGATGGCAGCGGAACAATGGAGGGACAGGTAGAAGGATAGACAGAGGTAAGATAGAAGGACGGCAGAGGTGCGACAAAGATGGACAGGAAGGGGGAGCAACAATAGAGGGGACAGGAAGGGGGACAGATAGCAGGGACAGGCAGGTGGACAGATAGAGGCACAGCAGGAGGCAGATAGAGGCACAGCATGGACGGCAGTAGATAGAGGGACAGACAGGGATACAGATAGAGGACAGTGCAGAGCGGGACAGATAGAGGGACAGGCAGGCGGAGCAGTAGAGGGACAGGCAGAGCGACGAGTAGAGGGACAGTCAAGAGGCAGATAGAGGGACAGCAGGCGAGAAGCTGAGAGGACAGGCAAGGCAGCATAGAGGGACAGGGGAAGTGGGACAGATAGAGGGAAGGACAGGCAGGGGGACAGAAGAGGACAGGCAGGGGAACAGCAAGGAGGCAGATATAGGGACAGGCGGGGGACAGACAAAGGGAAATATAGAGGGACAGGCAGGTGACCTGGATGAATGAATATTACAGATATACCATGACCTGGATGGATGAGAACCTTCACAAGCACCTGTCAAGACACCATTGCATCTAGTCCAACCTATTTTTGAACAAAATACAATATATATCCCCATTTATTTAAAAACTGCACACATTAACTAGGCTGTGTCATTTCACTGTCTATTATGCTACATTCCCATTATGTTATCAGCCTTACCTGCCCCGATGCAGATGGCTATCAGAACCAGAACCACTTTGAGATCCGCCATTGTCTTAGAATGAGGTAAGAACTGTGGCTCCTGTTAGCCAGGCTGCTCTTATATGACTTGAACCACAGCTGTTTCCTAGACAACATTGGCATCTTCAACAAATTGTCTTATCCCAATTATAGGAAAGGACTCAAACGCAACCTGTAATTAATGGTCTTCAGTGGTTTTCAGGTTTCATTGTAATGTCTTCTTGACATACTTTGGGTTTGTATTAGAGACACTTGTTTCTCTCTTCAACTAGATCTAAAAAGTCAAAACATTGTGTCTATATAATGAGACATGGTGGACGCTGGAAAACCCAGTATCATTGACAAGGTTATTTCCAGGGAAGTAGGAGACCCACCTTAAATCCTACCTCCCCTTTCTACTTTACAGCACAGTTCAAAGATGGCCGCCACTTAATTATGGTACACACAGTTAAAACTTCCCACTGACTGTTCGGCACTTCCAACCAACCGGCCAGGAGTAAGGACTGTCATCGGTGGACTGAGGACCACATGATCCGCTGTGGTTTCCGGGCGCATGGTCGGCCGGTCATGGTCAAAATACCCATGGAATTATATAGGCCGAAATTGCATGGTGTGTACACAGCTTTACTGTCCAACACAGTAACATTTCAGACATGGATGAACACAAACACTATGTCAGAGGAGAAGGCTTTGGTTGCCATGGGCTGATATAATATTATATGATCATCCCCCCAAAATTGGTTACTTTGAATCACTAACATAACTAGGGAGGCCAGGATCGGTGCAAGATGATAATCTAGGGGGGCAGCCTCCTTCATTTCTATCAGAGTGACACATTTCTATCAGAGTGACACCTTTCCATCAGAGTGAGACATTTCTATCAGAGTGACACCTTTCCATCAGAGTGACACCTTTCCATCAGAGTGACACATTTCTATCAGAGTGACACATTTCTATCAGAGTGACACCTTTCCATCAGAGTGACACATTTCCATCAGCCTTTCCATCAGTGGGACACATTTCCATCAGACTGACACATTTCATCAGAGTGACACATTTTATCAGAGTGACACCTTTCCATCAGAGTGACACATTTTCATCAGAGGACACCTTTCCATCAGAGTGAACCATTTCATCAAGAGTGACACATTTCTATCATGAGGGACACATCTATCAGAGTGACACCTTTCCATCAGAGTGACACATTTCCATCAGTGACACATTTCTATCAGAGTGACACCTTTCCATCAGAGTGACACCTTTCCATCAGAGTGACACCTTTCCATCAGAGTGACACATTTCTATCAGAGTGACACATTTCTATCAGAGTGACACCTTTCCATCAGAGTGACACATTTCCATCAGACTGACACATTTCTATCAGAGTGACACATTTCTATCAGAGTGACACCTTTCCATCAGAGTGACACATTTTCATCAGAGTGACACCTTTCCATCAGAGTGACACCTTTCCATCAGAGTGACACATTTCTATCAGAGTGACACATTTCTATCAGAGGACACCTTTCCATCAGAGTGACACCTTTCCATCAGAGTGACACATTTTCTATCAGAGTGACACATTCTACAGAGTGAACACTATCAGAGTGACCTTTCCATCAGATGCAAGGACACATTTCTATCAGAGTGACACCTTTTCATCAGAGTGACACCATTTCTATCAGGTGACACCTTTCATCAGAGTGACACATTTCTATCAGAGTGACACATTTCTATCAGAGTGACACCTTTCCATCAGAGTGACACATTTCCATCAGCACGAAGACATCCTCAGAGTGACACTTTCCATCAGAGAGTGACACATTTCCACAGAGTGACACATTTCATCAGAGTGACACTTTCCATCAGAGTGACACATTTCTATCAGAGGTACGACACATTCTATCAGAGTGAACCTTTCATCAGAGTGACACCATTTCCATCAGAGTGACACATTTCATCAGAGGGACCCTTTCTATCAGAGTGACACATTTCCATCAGAGTGACACATTTCCATCAGAGTGACACATTTCCATCAGAGTGACACCTTTCCATCAGAGTGACACATTTCTATCAGAGTGACACATTTCCATCAGATTGACACATTTCCATCAGAGTGACACATTTCCATCAGAGTAACACATTTCCATCAGAGTGACACATTTCCATCTAAGTGACACATTTCCATCAGATTGACACAATTAGGACCTTTATAATTGGCGGGTTCCTCATTTTTACTCCTTAGCTGGAGAGAAATTTGAAGCCCCAAAATTCCATTGTAAATTAACAATTGTTAAACCGATCAAAAATTAATGATCACTTTAACGTTAAACCGATTGGAAATTAATAATCACTTTAAGAATCGTTAAACCGATCGGAAATTAATGATCAATTTAACAATCGTTAAACCTATCGGAAATTAATGATCACTTTAACGTTTAACCGATCGGAAATTAATGATCACTTTAATGTTAAACCGATCGGAAATTAATGATCACTTTAACGTTGAGCCGATCGGAAATTAATGATCACTTTAACGTTAAACCGATCGGAAATTAATAATCACTTTAATGTTAAACTGATCGGAAATTAATGATCACTTTAACGTTACACCGATCGGAAATTAATAATCACTTTAACAATCGTTAAACCGATCGGAAATTAATGATCACTTTAACAATCGTTAAACCGATCGGAAATTAATGATCACTTTAACAATCGTTAAGCCGATCGAAAATTAATGATCACTTTAACAATCGTTAAACCGATCGGAAATTAATGATCACTTTAACAATCGTTAAACCGATCGAAAATTAATGATCACTTTAACGTTACACCGATCGGAAATTAATAATCACTTTAAGAATCGTTAAACCGATCGGAAATTAATGATCACTTTAACGTTAAGCCGATCGGAAATTAATGATCACTTTAATGTTAAACCGATCGGAAATTAATGATCACTTTAACGTTAAACTGATCGGAAATTAATGATCACTTTAACGTTGAGCCGATCGGAAATTAATGATCACTTTAACTAAACCGATCGGAAATTAATTATCACTTTAATGTTAAACCGATCGCAAATTAATAGTCACTTTAACGTTAAACCGATCGGAAATTAATTATCACTTTAATGTTAAACCGATCGGAAATTAATAGTCACTTTAACATTAAACCGATCAGAAATTAATAATCACTTTAACGTTAAATTGATCAGAAATTAATAGTCACTTTAACATTAAACCGATCGTTAAAGGCAAGGTGTCACTAAAAGTAATACCGCACCTTTATAAATATTGCCCATAAAGATAATAGAGAAACGTAACGCAAATGCAAAATCCTTTAAATTTCAACCCCCTAGTTTGAAAGGCCAAACGACAACTCTGACTGTCACCATAACTGTGTTAGTGCAATTATCCCGTCCCTGCAGAGATGTTTTGCCTGCAGCCAAATTGTTCACTGTCTCCAACCTGGTAAACAATAGAATGTTTACAGACACCAGAGTTCCGAGCAGTCGCATCATCCAGTCACCATAGAAACCGCAAACAGTTTACAATCCATGTGCAATGTGTGTGTGTATTAGAGACGTTTTTGTTATTGATACATATTATATTATTATATTTTTAATATAAATGTCTTATAGGATGAATAAAAACTAAACTTACAAGATAAACTAAGGTTACAATTTTTCAGATTTAGATAAAAAGGGTCATAAATGGGCTAATAAATAACTAAATAACTAATATTACTGATATATAAATACAAATAATTTATAGATAAATAAAAAACTAAAAAACACTACATATATATAAAATGGCTGTTGTACATTCATAACTAGTCTACAGATCAAATCAATTGTGTCTAAACGAGGGAACTCGTGCAGATTTATGTTAACTTACCCTTTAACAGACTTCAGATGAGGTTTGCACCAAAAAGGGGACAGAATCTTAAAGGAGAAATAAACTTAATTTTTTATAAATCATAATATAAAAGCTTTTCTCCCCAATACACATATACATTGTAAGATGGCTTCTCTAGTAAGTTTTTGTACATATGAGAAATAGGTTCCGTAACTAAGAAGCACTTTCATGTTGTTTCCAGTACAACTCAAAGCCCATATAGTCATCAAAGAGCCACGTCCACTGACCCCAGTATTCACCGTCTCTATGTACAGAGTATTTTCTATACAGATGTCTATACACCAATATGGAATCCCTGATAAGTAATAGATTCTGTAACTGACCCCAGTAATTCACCGTCTCTAGTACCGAGATTTTCTATACATATGTCTATCACCAATTGGAATCCCTTGAATAAGTAATAGATCTGTAACTGACCCCATTATTAACGGCTCTATGTACAGACTATTTTCTATACAATGTCTATACACCAATATGGACTCCCTGATAAGTAATCGATTCTGTCACTGACCCCAGTAATTCACCGTCTCTAATGTACAAAGTATTTTCTATCCAGATTCTATACAACACCGATATGGAATCCCTGATCGTATAGATTCTGTAACTGACCCCAGTATACTCCGTCTCTATTAAGAGTATTTTTCTATACAGAGCTCATCACAACCAATACGGAATCCCTGATAGGTACATAGATTCTGTAACGGACCCCGTCGTCACTCGTCTCTATGTACAGAGTATTTCTATAGCAGAGGTCTATACAACCAATAGGGACTCCCTGATAAGTAATAGATTCTGTACTGACTCCAGTATTAACCGTCTCTATGTACGATATTTCTTATACAGATGTCTATCACACGCAATATGGGAATCCCTGCGAGAGTATAGATTTGTAACTGACCCCAGTATTCCTGGGTCTCTATGTACGAATATTTTCTATACGATGCTGTCTATAACACCGATAAGGAATCCCTGATAGATATAGATCTGATACTGACCCCAGTATTAACTGTCCTCTATGTACAGAGTATTTTATATACAGAAATGTTATACAGCCTACCATCGGAATCCCTGATAGTATAGATCTGTAACTATCCAGTATTTCACTGTCTCTATGTACAGAGTATTTTCTACAGATGTTCTATACCACGATATGGAATCCCTGAAAGTAATAGATTCTGTAACTGACCCCAGTATTCACCTCTCTATGTACAGAGTATTTTCTATACAGATGTCTATACACCGATATGGAATCCCTGATAAGTATAGATTCTGTAACTGACCCAGTATTCACTGTCTCTATTGTACAGAGTATTTTCTATACAATGTCTATACACCGATCTGGAATCCCTGATAAGTAATAGATTCTGTAACTGACCCAGTATTCACTGTCCCTATGTACAGAGTATTTTCTATACAGATGTCTATACACCGATAGAAATCCCTGATAAGTAATGATTCTGTAACTGACCCAGTATTCCGTCTCTATTACAAGTATTTTCTATACAGATGTCTATAACACCGATATGGAATCCCTGATAGTAATAGATTCTGTAACTGACCCCAGTATTCACCGTCTCTATGTACAGAGTATTTTCTATACAGATTCTAATACAACCGTAATGGATCCCTGATAAGTAATAGATTCTGTAACTGACCCAGTATTCACTGTCCTCTATGTAACAGAGTCATTTTCTATACAGATTCTATACACCGATATGGAATCCCTGATAAGTAATAGATTCTGTACCTGACCCCAGTATTCACTTCTCTATTACAGTAAATTTTCTATACAGTTCTATACCCAATATGGAATCCCTTAATAATGATCTGTACTGTACCCATTATTCACTGTTCTATTACAGTATTTTCTATACAGTGTCTATACAAACACCGATAGGAATCCCTGATAAGTTATAGATTCTGTAACTGACCCGTATTCACGTCTCTATGTACAGAGTAATTTTTCTATACAGATGTCTATCCAACACCGATATGAATCCCGATAAGTAATAGATCTGTAACTGACCCCAGTATTCAACCGTCTCTATGTAAGAGTATTTTCTATACAGATGTCAAAAAATATACATTACACCGATATGGAATCCTGATAAGTAATAGATTCTGTCTCTGACCCGTATTCACCGTCTCTATGTACAAGTATTTTCTATACAGATGTCTATACAACCATATGGAATCCCTGATAGTAATAGATTCTGTAACTGACCCCAGTATTCCCGTCTCTATGTACAGAGTATTTTCTATACAGATGTCTAATACCCAATATTGAATCCTGATAGTAATAGATTCTGTAAACTGACCCAGTATTCACTGTCTCTATGTCAGAGTATTTTTCTATACAGATGTCTATACACCGATATCGAATCCCTGATAAGTATAGATTCTGTAACTGACCCAGTATTCCCCGTCTATGTACGAGAATTTTCATACAATATTGTCTATACACCAATATGGAATCCCTGATAAGTAATAGATTCTGTAACCTGACCCAGTATTCACGTTTCACTCTTGTACAGAGTATTTTCTATACAGATGTCTATACAACCGATAGGAATCCCTGATAGTAATTAGATTCTGTAACTGACCCCCGGTTTCAACGTCTCTATGTACAAGTATTTTCTATACAGATGTCTATACAGCAACGATATCGAATCCCTGATAGTAATAGATTCTGTAACTGACCCCAGTATTCACCGTCTCTCATGTACAGAGTATTTTCTATACAGATGTCTATACACCGATATGGAATCCCTGATAATTAATAAGATTCTGTAACTGACCCCTGTATACCCGTCTCTATTACAGAGTATTTTCTATACAGATGTCTATACCCCAATATGGAATCCCTGATAATAATAGATTTTCTGTAACTGACCCCAGTATTCACCCTCTTATGTACAGAGTATTTTTCTATACAGATGTCTTACACCAGTATGGAATCCCTGATAGTATAGATTCTGTAACTGACCCGTATTCACCGTCTCTATGTACGAGTATTTTCTTTCTATACGAGTCCTATACACCGATATGAATCCCTGATAAGTAATAGATTCTGTAACTACTGACCCCGTATTCACTGTCTCTATGTACAGAGTATTTTCTATACAGATGTCTATACACACCATATGGATCCCTGATAAGTAATAGATTGTACTGACCCCAGTATTCACCGTCTCTATTACAGATATTTTTCTATACAGATGTCTATACAACCGATATGGAATCCCTGATAAGTATAGATTCTGTAACTGACCCAGTAGTCCACCGTCTCTATGTACAGAGTATTTTCTATACATATGTCTATACACCGATATGGAATCCTTATAAGTAAAGATTCTGTAACTGCACCCCGTATTCACCGTCTCTATGTACAAGTATTTTCATACAGATGTCTATACAACCTATGGAATCCCTGATAGTAATAGATTCTGTAACTGAACCCCGTATTCACGTCTCTATGTACAGAGTATTTTCTAATACAATGTCTATATCACCGATATGGACTCCCTGATAAGTAATAGATTCTGTAACTGCCACAGTATTCACCGTCTCTATGTACAGAGTATTTTCTATACAATGTCTAACAAACCGATTGGAATCCCTGATAAGTAATAAGATTCTGTAACTGACCCAGTATTTCACCGTCTCTATGTACAGATTTTTCTATACAGATGTCTATACACCGATATGGAATCCCTGCTAAGTAATAGATTCTGTACTGACCCAGTTATTCACCGTCTCTATGACAGAGTATTTTCTATACAAGATGTCTATACACCGATATGGAATCCCTGATAAGTAAAGATTCTGTAACTGACCCCAGTATTCACCGTCTTCTATGTACAGAGTATTTTTCTATACAGATGTCTATACATTACACCAGATATGGAATCCCTGATAAGTAATAGATTCTGTAACTGACCCCGTATTCCCGTCTCTATGTAGCAGAGTATTTTCTATACAGATGTCTATACACCGATATGGAATCCCTGATAAGTATAGATTCTGTAACTGACCTCAGTATTCACCGTCCTATGTACAGGTATTTTCTAACAGTGATCTATATCACCCAATAATGAACGGACATGATGTCTATACCCCATATGGAACCCTTAAGTAATAGATTCTGTAACTGACCCAGTATTCACCGTCTCTATGTACAGAGTATTTTCTATACAGATGTCTATAACACTATATCATGGAATCCCTGATAAGTAATAGATTCTGTAACTGACCCAGTATTCACCTCGTCTCTATGTACAGAGATTTTCTATACAGATGTGTATACACCCGATATGGAATCCCTGATAAGTAATAGATTTCTGTAACTGACCCAGTATTCACCGTCTCTATGTACGAGTATTTTCTATACAGTGTCTATACACCGATATGGAATCCGCTATAAGTAATAGCATTCTGTAACTGACCCCCGTATTCACTCGTCTCTATGTACAGAGTATTTTCCTATACAGATGTCCTATACACCGATATGAATCCTGATAGTAATAGATTATGTAACTGACCCAGTATTCACTGTCTCATGTACAGAGTATTTTCTATACAGATGTCTATACACCGATATGAATCCCTGATAAGTAATAGATTCTGTAACTGACCCAGTATTCACCGTCTCTATGTACAGAGTATTTCTATACAGATGTCTATACACCAATATGGAATCCCTGATAAGTAATAATTCTGTAACTGACCCAGTATTCACCGTCTCTATGTACAGAGTATTTCTTACAAGTCTATACACCGATATGAATCCCTGATAAGTAATAGATTCTGTAACTGACCCCCGGTATTCACGTCTCTCTTATGTACAGAGTATTTTCTATACAGATGTTCTATACACCGATTCGAATCCCTGATAAGTAATAGATTCGTAACTGACCCGGTATATTCACCGTCTCTATTTACACAGAGTATTTTCTATATTCTAACAGATTCTATACACCAACTATGGATCCCTGCTAAGTAAATAGTATTCTGTAACTGACCCCCGGTATTCACCGTCTCTATGTACAGAGTATTTTCTATACAGATGTCTATACACCGATATGGAATCCCTGATAAGTATAGATCTCTGTAACTGACCCAGTATTCACCGTCTCTATTACAGAGTATTTTCTATACAGATGTCTATACAACCATAATGGAATCCGATAATTAATAGATTCTGTAACTGACCCAGTATTCACCGTCTCATGTACAGAGTATTTTTTCTATACAGATGTCTATACACCCAATATGGAATCCCTGATAAGTAATAGATTCTGTAACTGACCCCGTATTCACCGTCTCTATGTACAAGAGTATTTTCTATACAGACTGTCTAATACACCATATGGAATCCCTGAAAAGTAATAGATTTGTAACGACCAGTATTCACCGTCCTCTTGTACAAGTATTTTCTTATACAGTGTCTATACACCGATATGAATCCCTGATTAATAATTCTGTAACTGACCAGTATTCACCGTCTCTATTACAGAGTATTTTCATACAGTGTCTATACAACACCATATGGTAATCCCTGATAAGTAAAAATTCTGTAACTGACCCCAGTATTCCACCGTCTCTATGTACATAGTATTTTCTATACCGATGTCTATACACCGATATGGAATCCCCTGATAAGTAAATAGATTCGTAACTGATCCAGTATTCACCGTCTCTATGTACAGAGTATTTCTATACAGATGTCTCAACACCTAATGGAATCCCTATAAGTAATAGATTATGTAACTGATCCCAGTATTCACCGTCTCTATGACATATTTTCTATACAGAAGAGTTAAACACCGATATGGAATCCCATGATAATAATAGATTCTGTAACTGACCCAGTATTCACCGTCCTATGTACAGAGTATTTTCTATACAGATGTCTATACACCGATATGGAATCCCTGATAAGTAATAGAGTCTGTACACTGACCCAGTATTCACTGTCTCTATGTACAGTATTTTCTATACAGATGTCTAACACCGATATGGAAATCCCTGATAAGTAATAGATTCTGTAACGGACCCCAGTATTCACCGGTCTCTATGTACAAGTATTTTCTATACAGATTGTCTATACACCGATATGGAATCCCTGATAAGTAATAGATTCTGTACTCTGACCCAGTATACCGTCTCTATGTACAGAGTAATTTCTAGGACAGATGTCCTATTACTCCCTATACAACCCGATATGAATCCCTGATAAGTAATAGATTCTGTAACTGAACCCCAGTATTCACCGTCTCTATGTACAGAGTTTTTCTATACAGATGTCTATACACCAATATGGAATCCCTGTAATTAATAGATTCTGTAACTGACCCAGTATTACACCGTCTCTATGTACAGAGTATTTTCTATACAGATGTCTATACAACCAATAGGAATCCCTGGATAAGTAATAGATTCTGTAACTGACCCAGTATTCATCATCACCGTCTCTATGTACAGAGTTTTTTTCTATACAGATGTCTATACACCGATATCGATCCCCTGATAAGTAATAGATTCTGTAACTGACCCCCGGTATCACCGTCTCTATGTACAGCGTAATTTTCTATACAGATGTCTATACACCATATGGAACTCCCTGATAGTACTAGATTCTGTAAACTGACCCCAGTATTCACACCGTCTCTATGTACAGTATTTTTCTATACAGAGTCTAACCCCAATATGGAATCCTGATAGTAATATATTCTGTAACTGACCCAGTATTCCCGTCTCTATGTACCAGATATTTTCTATACAGATGTCTAATACAACACCGTATCGAATCCCTGATGTAATAATTCTGTAACTGCCCCCAGTTATTCACCGTCTCTATGTACAGAGTATTTTCTATACAGATGTCTATACACCATATGGAATCCCTGATAAGTAATAGATTCTGTAACTGACCCCAGTTTCACGTCTCTATGTACAGATATTTTCTATACAGATGTCGATACACCGATATGAATCCCTGATAAGAATAGATTTGTAACTGACTCCAGTATTCACGTTCTCTATGTACAGAGTATTTTTTCTATACAGAGTCTATACAACCGATATGGAATCCCTGATAAGTAATAGATTCTGTAACTGACCCAGTATTCACTGTCTCTATGTACAGAGTATTTTCTATAACGATGTCTATACAACACCGATATGGAATCCCTGAAGTAATAATTGTAACTGACCCAGTATTCACCGTCTCTATGTACGAGTATTTTCTATAACAGATGTCTAACACCCGATATGGAATCCCCTGATGAAGTAAATAGATTCTGTAACCGACCCCAGTATTCACGTCTCTATGTACAGAGTATTTTCTATACGATTGTCTATACACCGATATGGATCCCTGATAAGTAATAATTATGTAACTGATCCAGTATTCACCGCTCTATGTACAGAGTATTTTCTATACAGATTTCACAACCTATATGGATCCTGATATATAATAGATTCTGTAACTGATCCCAGTATTCAACGTCTCTATGTCAGAGTTTTTTCTATACAGATGTCCTATACCACCGATATGGATGCCCTGATAAGTAATAGATTCTGTAACTGACCCAGTATTCACTGTCTCTATGTACAGAGTCTTTTCTATACAGATGTCTATACACACCGATATGGAATCCCTGATAAGTAATATATTCTGTAACTGACCCGGTATTCACGTCTCTATGTACAGATAGTTTCTATACAGAGTCTATACACCAATATGGAATGCCCGGATAAGAATAGATTCTGTAACTGACCCAGTATTCACCGCCTCTATGTACATAGTATTTTCTATACAGATGTCTATACACCATAGGGACCCCTGATAAGTAATAGATTCTGTAACTGACCCAGTATTCACCGTCTCTATGTACAAGTATTTTCTATACAGATGTCTAATACAACCGATATGAATCCCTAAAAGTAATAGATTCGTAACTGACCCCGGTATTCACCGTCTCTATGTACAGAGTATTTCTATACAATGTCTAACAACACCATATGGAATCCCTGAAATGTAATAGATTCTGTAAACTGACCCCAGTATTCACCGTCTCTATGTACGAGTATTTTCTATACAGATGTCTGTACCCTATGCGAATCCCGATAGTAATAGATTCTGTAACTGACCCACGTATTCCACCGTCCTCTATGACAGAGTATTTTCTATACGATGTCTATACACCGATATCGAATCCCTGAAAGTAATAGATTCTGTACACTGACCCCAGTATTCCTGTCTCTATGTACAGTATTTTCTATACAGATGTCTATCACCGATATGGAAATCCCTGATAAGTAATAGATTCTGTAACTGACCCAGTATTCACTGTCTCTATGTACAGAGTATTTTCTATACAGATGTCTATACCCGATATGGAATCCGCGATAAGTAAATAGATTTGTAACTGACCTTCATCACCGTCCTATGTACAGAGTATTTCTATACAGATGTCTAACACCGATCTTGGAATCCCTGATAAGTCAAGATTCTGTAACTGACCCATTATTCACTGTCTCTATGTACAGAGTATTTTCTATACAGATGTCTTACACCGATATGGAATCCCTGATAAGAATAGATTTCTGTAACTGACCCAGTATTCACTGTTCTATGTACAGAGTATTTTCTATACAGATGTCTATACACCATGGAATCCCTGATAAGTAATAGATTTGTAACGATCCAAGTATTCACGTCTCTATGTACAGAGTATTTTCTATACAGATGTCTACACACCATATGGAATCCCTGATATAATAGATTCTGTAACTGACCCAGTATTCACTCTCTATGTACAGATTTTTTCTATACAGATGTCTATACACCGATATGGAATCCCTGATAAGTAATAGATTCTGTAACTGACCCCGTATTCCCGTCTCTATGTACAGAGTATTTTCTATACAGAGTCTATACACGATATGGAATCCCTGATAATAATAGATTCTGTAACTGACCCAGTATTCACGTCTCTAGTACAGAGTATTTCTATATACAGATTCTATACACCGATATGGAATCCCTGATAAGTAATAGATTCTGTAACTGACCCCAGTTATTCACGTCTCTATGTACAGAGTATTTTCTATACAGATGTCTACACCGATATGGAATCCCTGATAAGTAATAGATTCTGAAACTGACCCAGTATTCCACCGTCTCTATGTACAGAGTAGTTTCTATACAGATGTTCTATACACCGATATGGAATCCCGATAAGTATAGATTCTGTAACTGACCCCAGTAGTCACCCGTCTCTATGTACAGAGTATTTTTCTATACAGATGTCTATACACCGAATATGAATCCCTGAAATAATAGATTTGTAACTGCCAGTATTCACCGTTCTATGTACAGAGTATTTTCTATACAGATGTCTATACACCGATATGGAATCCCTGATAAGTAAGATTCTGTAACTGACCCAGTATTCACTGTCTCTATGTACAAGTATTTTCTATTACAGATGTCTATACACCGATATGGAATCCCTGTAAGTAATAGATTCTGTAACTGACCAGTATTCACCGTCTCTATGTACAGAGTATTTCTATACAGATGTCTAATACCCCGATATGGAATCCCTGAAAGAAATAGATTCTGTAACTGACCCAGTATTCATGTCTCTATGTACAGAGTATTTTCTATACAGTATGTCTTACACCGATACGGAATCCCTGATAAGTAATAGATTTGTACTATCCACTAATTCACCGTCTCTATGTACAGCGTATTTTCTGATACAGATGTCTATACAAACCGATATGGAATCCCTGTTTAAGAAATAGATTCTTAACTGACCCAGTATTCAAGTCCCCTATGTACAGCAGTATTTTCTATACAGATGTCTATACACCGTATGGAATCCCTGATAAGTAATGATTATGTAACTGATCCAGTATTCACCGTCTCTATGTAACAGAGTATTTCTATACAGATGTTCTACACCACTATGGAATCCCTGATAAGTAATCATTCTGTAACTGACTCCGTATTCACTCTCTATGTACAGAGTATTTTCTATACAGATGGTCTAACCACCGATATGGAATCCCTGATAAGTAATAGATTCTGTAACTGACGCCTATTCACGTCTCTAGTACCAGAGTATTTTCTATACAGATGTCTATACACCGATATGGAATCCCTTATAAGTAATAGATTCTGTAACTGACCCAGTATTCACGGTCTCTATGTCATAGTATTTTCTATACAGATTCTATACACAATATGGAATCCCTTGATAAGTAATGATTCTGTAACTGACCCGTATTCACGTCTCTATTACAGAGTATTTTCTATACAGATTGTTTCTAATAATACCACCGATATGGAATCCCTGATAATTAATAGATTCTGTAACTGACCCCAGTTATTCACCGTCCTATGTACAAGTATTTTCTATACAGATTCTATACCCCGATATGGAATCCCTGATATAATAGATTCTGTAACTGACCCCTATCACCGTCTCTATGTACAGAGTATTTTCTATACAGATGTCTATAACACCCTAATGGAATCCTGATAAGTAATCAGATTCTGTAAACTGACCCGGTATTCACTGTCTCTATGTCCAAGAGTATTTTCTATACAGATGTTCTATACACCGATATGGAATCCCTGATAAGTTAGATTCTGTAACGACCCATATTCACCGTCTCTATGTACAGAGTATTTTCTATACAGATGTCTATACACCGATAGGAATCCCAATAAGTAATAGATTCTGTAACGACCCAGTATTCACTGTCTCTATGTACAGAGTATTTTCTATACAGATGTCTATACACCGATAATGGAATCCCTAAGTAATAGATTCTGTAACTGACCCAGTATCACTGTCTCTATGTCACGAGTATTTTCTATACAGATGTCTATACACCCTATGGATCCCTGATAGTAATAGATTTGTAACTGACCCCATATTCACTTCTCTATGTACAGAGTTTTTCTATACAATGTCTAACACCAATATGGAATCCCTGATAAGTAATAGATTCTGTAACGACCCCAGTATTCACCGTCTCTATGTACAGAGTATTTTCTATACAGATGTCTATACACCGAATATAAATCCCTGATAAGTAATAGATTCTGTAACTGACCCCAGTATTCAACGTCTCTATGTAACAAGTATTTTCTATACAGATTCTATACACCAATAAAATCCTGATAAGTAATAGATTCTGTAACTGACCCAGTATTCATGTCTCTATGTACAGAGTATTTTCTATACAGATGTCTATACACCAATATGAAAACCCTGATAAGTAATAGATTCTGTAACTGACCCCAGTATCACCGTCTCTATGTAACAGAGTATTTTCTAACAGATGTCTATACACCCAATTGGAATCCCTGATAAGTAATAGATTCTGTAACTGACCCAGTATTCACCGTCTCTAATGTACAGATATTTTCTATACGATGTCTATACACCGATATGGAATCCCTGATAAGTAAGAGTTCTGTAAACTGACCCCAAGTATTCACCGTCTCTATGTCACGAGTATTTTCTATACAGATTCTATACACGGATATGGAATCCCTGATAAGTAAAATTCTTGTAAACTGACCCAGTATCACCTGTCTCATGTACAGATGTATTTCTATACGATGTCTATAACACAGGATATGGAATCCCGATAAGTAATAGATTCTGTAACTGACCCCAGTTTCACCTGTCTCTATGTACAGAGTATTTTCTATACGATGTCTATACACGATATGGAATCCTGATAAGTAATAGATTCTGTAACTGACCCAGTGTTTCACTGTCTCTATGTACAGAGTATTTTCTATACAGTGTCTATACATACACCAATAGTGGAATCCCTGATAAGTATAGAATTCTGTAACTGAACCCCAGTATTCACTGTCTCTATGTACAAGTATTTTTCTATACAGATGTCTATCCCGAATTGGAATCCCTGTAAGTAATAGATTCTGTAACTGACCCAGTATTCACTGTCTCTATGTACAGAGTATTTTCTATACAGATGTCTATACACCGATATGGAATCCCTGATAAGTAATAGATTCTGTAACTGACCCCAGTATTCACTGTCTCTATGTACAGAGTATTTTCTATACAGATGTCTATACACCGATATGGAATCCCTGATAAGTAATAGATTCTGTAACTGATCCCAGTATTCACTGTATCTATGTACAGAGTATTTTCTATACAGATGTCTATACACCGATATGGAATCCCCGATAAGTAATAGATACTGTAACTGACCCCAGTATTCACCGTCTCTTGTACAGAGTATTTCTATACAGATGTCTATACACCGATATGGAATCCCGTAAGTAATAGATTCTGTAACTGACCCCGTATTACCGTCTCTATGTACAGAGTATTTTCTATACAGATGTCTATACACCAATATGGAATCCCTGATAAGTAACAGATTCTGTAACTGACCCAGTATTCACCGTCTCTATGTACAGAGTATTTTCTATACAGATGTCTATACACCGATATGGAATCCCTGATAAGTAATAGATTCTGTACTTATGCCTATATGGAAGTCCCTTGTATGACTTTTAAATCTGCTTGTTACTCTGCAGTTTATTTATCAGTCAGTGTGAATTACAAACAGCCTTTCTGGGGCAATATATAGCAGTCAGCTCATTTTACTGACATTTTTTAAATTATTCTGTTCCTAGACCAAACGAAGCATGTTCCTGGGTTTTCTGCTTATGCGGTGGTGGCTCACCTGGTGGAGTATATGGTTAAAAAACAAACAAAAAAGTCTAAAAGGTCACAGGTTAAATTCCTCAGACTTACTATTTTACCAGATTGTTTCATTAGGTTCCTCGTAAAGGATATAGATTCTACATGTACTAGTGATCCACATAGAACCTCTGTTAGGAAAGGGTTTAAGAGCTCTGCTTTTAGCAAGACAGAGTACATGATTTTGCAGGTTTAATCCCCCAGACTTACATCTCACTGTTACTGAAATGTTAACATTCTGTTTCTTACATCCATGGTAACTATGAAATACGCTTTGTAAAGATATTTTTCTTATATACAGTATATATATTAATGTTAGGACAGGAGCATTAAATGTGTTTGAAAAAAAAAAAGGAGAGGGAGGATCTCCTTGCTGTAATGTGATTGGCTGCCAGCTTCAAGGAAGCAAGGCTGCAACTTCCTTGCTTTGATCTGTTGAGCACTACAGAGCATGTGCCTGTACGCTGACACTTATCTGGGGGTTTACCAAGCTAAGGTGGATTATGGGAACTAACCCCTAGTACCCACAGGTTAATTTCTTAAATCACCCAGCAGCCACAGCAAAGGGAGAGGTGAGACAATTTGTATGTTTGTGAATGTGCTCTGTCTGTTGGGACAATGTTGTCTGAAGACTTTAGTTCCTCTTTATGTACCAGTGACATCTTACTCTGCTTTCCAGTAAACCATAAGCCTGTTGATACATGCTTTATTTGCCTGCATTGGTCTGTAACAGGATTGGCTAGAGATTTGTAATGGGCGATTGTTTGTTTGACTGAGCATGTTCCAGAAACAGAATAGTCAGTGACTAAACTGTGTGAGACTGGAATGCTGGGAAATAAGGCATATGAGATCATTACAAGATCATTTTCAGACTCAGAACGCTGCTTTTCTGCCGCTCTGTTTGATCTGTCGTAAATCGTAATTTAAATGCCTTACAATAATAGAAAATAATACACACAATAACATCAATATTTTGAGTAAAATACATTTAAAATCAATACATTCAATATATTTCCTTAAATCTCACATTTGTAAACTTAATTTACAAGCACAGCATGTAAACCATAAAGTATTTTTAAAAAAACACACACATTGGCTCCTGCACATGGTACAATCCAATTCGGCCCAAAACGGGGCAGATTGTTCGGGTTTCAGAAGGATTTCAGAATATATTTTTGAGGGTTACCAAAGGTTATTTCCGGCAGCCCTCGAAAAATTTTGACCGCTCAATAACCCTTGAAAAAGCGATAGGAAACTCTAAAGTAGTTATCGAACGTTCAAGGTTATTTGCACATTCGGTAACCCTCGGAAATACATTCCGATCTCTCGAAAGTTCTGTTTTTGGATCTTCTGCTTTTTCCAGAGTTCCATAAATCCAAAAACGTTAAGTAACTTCCGAGTTCCGTCCGTCTCTAGTCTACGTACATTTACGGCTAACATTTGTAAACGTTAGTAAATTACTGCAATGTTTTTCTACGGGCTATCGTAAATCTATGGGCGAGAGTAGAAGTTCTCCTTCCTGGTTAGCATCTGAAATTCATTACTCTATCAGACATGAGTTCTCCTTTAATGAAGAGGGATTCCCTCCCATACTCCTATCTTGATAAGGAAGCTCTTGGCTTCCACTTTATGGCAAATTTGAATCTAAATTCCAAGGACTTGCCCGTGAATTTTCTACGGCACCATATTATTGCTGTAAAATACACAACTACATGCGTGTGTATGAAAGGATAAGCCACAAATCGAAGTTGGCCTTCAATCTCCCTTCATGTGTTATTTATTACTGTCTGAGCCCGTATAGAAAGTTCTTGTTATATTTATGTTATCGATAGTTTAAGGCACACGTGTTCTGTTATCGATATGTACAGGAAATCACCTGATCGGAGACAATTGGGGTTCATGTAAAGTCAATTAGTTTGGGACGTAATCACATTTATCATAATCATGATTAAAGATGAAATTTTTCCAATTCTCCAGCAAATAGATGGTTTACTGCACAGAAAGAGCTTAATGTAGTTGTAGCAGCAAGTTCTACATTAAACATATGCGGGTGATGCAATTAAAGGTGCAAAGTTTGCCTGTGGAGTTAATTTGCAGAAATCAGATGTTAGCAGTTAGATGAGATCTTATTGGCTGCTGCAGATTAATAGAGCAAAGTTAATAGGGAACCTTTTTATTGCATCAGCAAAAGTGACTCTGAATTAGGCACATATTTGGACTAGTGAAGATATTTATTAACATAACTACACTACATTGATCAAAGCCAATTGCTCCTATGGGATTCTAAACACATAGGACCTGGTATTACTGTCCTGGGCAGAACTGGTTTAAATTCTGGCCAGGAAAATGCCTTTTTGGGATTTAACCAATGATAAACTCTGGAAATTAGCCCCTATTTAAAAACAGCCGAATACAGAAAATATGTAAATTAAAAGACAAAAGTGATTCACCAGGTGATAGCCATTAAAACAAATGGCTAAATCTTCCAATAGGTAAGTTGCGTTTCAAAATATTTATGAACATTATGTTCATAAATATTTTGAAACGCAACTTACCAATTGGAAGATTTAGCCATTTGTTTTGATTGCCAAGAAGATTTTAAGAACCGTTTTAGCCAGTAAATGTGCCATTTTATTTCAGGAAGTCTTTACTAAGTGGCTTTTTTTGATGACTACTTGTACTGAAAGAGCCAATCATGGTTATTGGGTCAAGATGAAACAGGAAGACTGTATTACATCTGTTACGGAAACACAATGTGGCCATTTTTAGGTTAGTGATTTGGCTCTACAGTTAATAGTCTAGGGACCAGTCTTGTTCCATTCCAGAACTGCACATCCCTGCCATGTTAATGTAGACAAATCAATGCAAAATATTTGAAAGCAACAACCCAATGTTTTGCAGTAAATAGATTTCATAGAAATCAGATTACCTTCCCCGATCATATTAAATGATCAGTTTTCTACTTGACTTTTCTTGCCTTCTTGATAAACTACTGAGCTTAAATGTCCACCACTAAAAAACCTACTCATCTGTTCCTTGAGTGACAGAGGTCCAAACCATACATTGTTTCTTTAAATGAGCCTGATCCATCTCTCCAACATTCTCCACCAGGCTACCGCACCATCAACCACATTCGGGATTCTAATGCCTGGGTTTTTTTTAATGGGTCACTTGGGGCCTCTGTATTTCCAGGAAAAGGTAAGAATTGTTTTATTGGTGGACCTGCCCTTTTAAGACTTCAAGCAACAATTATGCTTTAAATTTCCTATTCAACTTATTTCTGCAAAAACACCAGAACAATGTAATTCCAATTCCAATAGCTAATACAACTAGCACAAGAAGGACAATTATAATTATATTCGTTTTTTTCAAGTCTTTCTTGCAGAGATCGTAATTTATCTGCTCAATGGTTATTTCTTCTTCATGTGCCTTGGAAATGTTGCACATTGTCAGGTTTCGGGCCACGATGGTCACCGTAGTCCTTTGAAATATGTAGGAGACCCAAGAATTTGCACAGCAACTCAATGGGTTTCCATACAGCGAGAGTATTTTTAACGTCCTTTCTAACACTGGAATATTGCTAACTTGTAGGTCA
Organism: Hymenochirus boettgeri; assembly: GCA_019447015.1. NCBI lineage: Eukaryota > Metazoa > Chordata > Amphibia > Anura > Pipidae > Hymenochirus > Hymenochirus boettgeri. Next base: position 239,667 of record JAACNH010000262.1, on the reverse strand, counting down.
GTGAAGTGGTTTTGGCTCAGATCAAGGACTTCTAAACGGGAATCAACATTCCATTCTGGTAACCAAGATAACGTATTCCTGGAAAGGTTTAAATAGGTGACATAACTAAAACGAGGAAGATCCACATTCAATGAGGATAGTCTATTGCCTTCCATAAATAACTTTTCAAGAGTTTTTTCCAAGCCTATCAAAGCGTTTGTTTCCATTGAAATATTTTCGTTCATGGCTAGATCAAGCAAAGTCAAAGATGAACCCAAAAAGGCCTGTTGTGGTACCCGTCCTATCATGTTCTCTCTGAGGTTTAAATGTTGCAGAGTTGAAATGTTAAAAAAAGACACACACCCGTATTTATCTCCCACACTGCAAAGACCCTGAACTTGGTTACCCTGAAGATTGATCGTTGAAATGCTTTTAAGTCTTTGAAAAATGTTATGTTCTACCATGAATAGTTGATTATATTGCAAGTGAAGTTCCTGTAAACTAGGAAAAGAGTTTACAACTAGAGAAAGACCCTGCATAGAATTTTCACTCAAATCCAGAACGGTCAATGACTTTAGCACATTTGGGTCACCCCAAGAGAACTCGTCAATGCAGTTTTTACTTAGGTTTAACAGTAAAAGGGATGGCATGGTCATGAAAAACATCTCTGGGGCAGATTTGATGCTGTTGTAACTCAAGTCTAAATGGGTAAGTTTAGGTAGAGGAACAGTGCTAAAAAAATTGTGTTGCGATGAATAATTAACCCAGCCTGTTTTATCATCAGGGGATCTTGTATTTAAATCAATGTAATTATTAGACAAATCGATATGGATAAGACTGTTGACCCTTGGTAAATGTGGGAAACTTGATAGTTTATTATGACTTAGGTCAATATACTCAAGCTGGTATTTACCATCAGAGTCCGTAGCATGAAAATATTTAATGCTGTTTTTGCTCAAATTTAGAACATTAAGTTGTTGAAGATTAAAATCCGAGACGCAGGTGATAGAGTTCATGGATAGATTTATCTTGGAGAGATGCTTCAGGTGATCAAAAGAACCTTCCTCTATGTCCATGATAATGTTGTTATGTAAATCCACTTCGACTAAGTACGGAGATCCAGCGAACATGCCTGAAGAAACAGTTGTAATGCTGTTTTCTGACAATGAAAGATATTGTAGAAGTGGTGCTTCTTCCAGAAAGTAATTGGTCATTTCATTGTACAAACCATTGTGGGACAGGTCTAACGTTCGTACTTTGGGTAACATTCCGATTCCCTTTACTCCATGATCAAGAAATCCACCTAAGCTGTTGTTGGCTAAACTGATTCTTTGTAAATTAACCATTTTCTCAAAAGTGTGGCGTTCAATAAAGCTAATTTTGTTAGAATGCAGATTAAGATTCTCTAGTGAAGAATAGTAAATGAGGGAGTCCCTTGTGATGTTCTGTAGATCGTTGTCAGACAAGTCTAATGTTTGGATACTGGGTTGGAGATCCAGAGGCATCAATTTAAGTGAAATATTACGACAAATAGCAGCTGTGTCTACCTGTAGAATAAAAAAATAATGTTAATAATAATTGGCATCGATATGGGATGATAAACATTATTAACATAAAGAATAAGCTTGGACAGAAAGCTTGAGGAGCAATGGGCTGTTAGAACGTTACATTTTCTGTATGTTTGCTATAAGGGATACACATTGGGAGTAGGGATGGGCTTTGGGTTCTGGAACTTTTGGGAACTGCTTGTTCTTAAAGGGAAAATTTAGTGTGTATAAAGTTTTTTCAAAAACAGTTAAAATAAAAGGTACATGAAGCAGGGAGGTAGGATTGGTGCCTTTTACCTCCCAATATCCTTTCTATGAGGAGCAGCAGGACAAAGAAAACTGCTACTGCCAGTCTTCCTGAATGCTTCAGCACTATCTTTAATATAGAATTGCTCAGGGCAATAACCTGGCAGATGAAAACTGTATGTGCTGTAGCTCCTTAACTAAACAATATTGGGAGGTGGGAATAACCAATCCTATCTCCTTGCCTTAGGTGCTTTTCATTTTTAAAAAGTTAATTTTGACAGTATAGTTGTCCTTTAAGTTCCAACAGAACTTTCGGTATTTTCAAAACTTTTGGAATTTTCGAAGTTTCAAATTTTCACTGTATTTCAGAAATTCCATTGTATTTTCATATCATAAATATCAATAAATATCAAAAATACGATGTGGACCGTGGAAAACAGGTTGCTCGTGAAAATTCCTTTATTGAATGATTTTTTAATATTGTGGACATTGTCCCAGACCGTTTCCCAGGTCCCTAATATCATTTGTAGAATGTATCGATATTAGATAAAAAAAAATTAACTATTGGCATTTTTGAAACTTTCGGAACTTGACTTCCCATTAACTAATATTGGGTCTGTTTTGGAATTTTCCAAACTTTTCCGCAATCCAATTTCAGAATGCGTCAAAATTGTCTGATTTCATAAGAATGTATTCAATGTATGTGTGTGTGTTTTAAATAAATGTCATGTAATCAGTTGTGTTATTGTTCTATTTAATAAAATACATTTCACTAGTTACCGTTTTTCGGAAATATTTACGTCACCTATAAAACTAGTTTGCTTGACGCTTTCTCTGTAACTTTGATTTGACAAGACCGGGTTCGTTGTTTAGAACCAGAGAGTAGCACTGTGGTCTGTTCGGAATGGTGAACTTTCTGGTCTTCCAAAAGCGACACGGTCATTTTGTGTTTTCTGATCTAATTCATTGTAAAAACAGTTTATATGGGTGTTCATCGCCAGAATCGTTTAAAAGAGTTCAAGCCCATTCTGCCTCTCTAACTGTCTGGCTTGAAGTTGATTTCGAACAAAACAATTATTTAATAAAATTATTTAATAATAAGCTAAAATATTTTTACACGCGTTGCTTATTAAAGGAAAACTATACTGTCCCAAAATTATTTTTCTGTAAATTATATTGGAGGCCGATATTTCTTCGTGCAATATTTCCAAAGATTTGACCATTGGAAAGTCAGTTCATGGGACGGAAACTGTCTGGATTCCTCCCTTCTAGAGCATGCAAAAGTGTATAGAAATGAAGCCTGGATCCTGTGTTGAGGCTTACAGATCTTCTTACTCTTTTGAGCAATTGTACAAACATCTGGAAAGAAGGGAGTTCGGACCCTTTAACGCTATTGTAAATTACATATTTTTTTGTATTGATATTTTATAAAAACTTGTTTTGTTTTTTTGCAGCCAGTTTATTACATACAATTGTCCAGGTAGATCCACCAGTAGACGCACCTTTCGTTGAGAAATAGGAGACAGTGGGCCTTATTTCAATAGAGGTACAAACATTTTCCCATGCTATTAATCTACAGCAACCAATCAGAATCTTTTCTAACTGTAGTAGACCAATCAGTATGTTTGTGTATTAGACCAATAGGAAGGTAACATCTGCAAATGAATTGCAAGCAGACTAGCACATGTCTGCATTAGTAGTGAGCTTTTTAAATAATTTAAGGGTTTGCTTATCCTTTAACCCACTTGACAGTAAGTACTTACCATTAAACAAGGCAAGGTTTCCCTGGGACGGTGCATGGAAGTCCCTTGTGTCAGTAGCATGAGGAGAAAGTAGAGGATCATGGCTCTGTATAGGGAAGAACATAAGGGAAATTACATTTCTACATCTAATGTTCAATCAGAAAAGGGGAATTTCATGTGATTCCCATCGCTCTATTAATAGAAACTTCCATTATTACTCTTCATTTACATGAACATTCTGTCTAATCCCCGAGAGACAGAAATATTTAGAGAAAGAGGATTAAGGGCGATATACAGCACGTTTCCCATTCCAAAAACAAAGAGACATTCCCTACATTCCTCAAAACTCTCTACCTCCCGCCAGTGGGCCCAGTACTGGAGAACCATAAAGTCCATTCTCCCTGGGGACCAGCGTTTCCTAACCAATGTCTACAGCAAACCGTCCTCCACTTTCTGTTCCCAACTCCCAAAGGAAGTTGGCAGGTCACTGGGTTCTACCATTTTCCCTCTGCATCTTGTAGACTCGTTTCCTGTATAAAGCTGAACATTTAACCCTTTAAACCCCCCCCCCAGGTTAGTCTTTCATCTCCTGTTCTGATTTCCTCATTGTAACCGACATTCCCTTAGAGTTTCCAGTTCCTCAAACCTTGTCATTCAGAATCAAGTTATTAATAATCCAGAACTTAACCTGTATCTGTGGAGTTTTCCAGGAAGAATAAAATCACACATGGTCCTGTCCTACACTCTTTGGATGAGGGGGTCCACCAGAGTTCTGGAATCCAGTTAACTTGTTGAGAGTAACTGACACTAGTTAGAGCCTCCAAGTGGTGAATAAATTCCATGGGACGTAACAGAAATCTGACAAAATATTTAAATACTTGGCGAGGTGTTTGGACTGAACAATTTGCTGTGTAAACTTCAACTTCAAGTTTTTTATCGTTTTTTAGAAGCTGCTAAGATCTTATTTACATCGTGAGTTTCCAATGATCTATATACTGTGCATATATATATATATTATACATAGAATAACAGAACTAAACATCAGAAAGCAGGACAGGTAAAATATACATTTTATTGGTAATATACAGCACTAGAGAATGCCTTTATTTGGTATTAAATACAACACTGGGGTATTGATTTACATTATATATACATGATTAAGCAGTCACCCTTAATTTTGACCAACTCGGTGAGTTACTGATCATGTCATTGATCAGTGCTGTATATTACCTATACACTATATATTTAAATGCTAATTTTAAGAAACGGACAGCAAGAAATTTGCATCAGTTCCCTACAATGTGAACAGTATCCTCCATTTGCATTACATACTTTCTAGTAATAAACCTGTCATGTCAAAGACATTTGGAAGAACCGGAAGACTGAAGTTTAGAAATGATTAAGATGAGTAGTGAAACTTCCACATCACAGTCTAATACTCAACAAAGCATCATAGACCCATCATAGACGGATGTCTAAATCATTCCATGTTGTGCTTTGGTTGAACCAACATTTCCCTGGGAAAAGCTCCAGGATTTCAACATGTCTAAGCTGCAGACAGATCTGTTCTTAATAAACCTCTTATGACGTTGGTTTTTTTGTAGACGAGCCAATGATCCCTCTCAATAGAGACCCCAGAAATCTCCAGTTTTATGTTGATATTGTTTATTAGAGATTCACCCCAGAAACATTCCTCTGTTTCCTTTAACATGATAAGGAGAGAGACTGGAGATATAATCAATGTTCTTATTGTTAAAAATGGTGCTAATTTTGCCCCAACCAATCAGATGTTAGCTTCGATTTAAACGCTAACATCTAATTGGGGGGAAATTCGCACCATATTTAACGATAGGAACTTTTATTACATCGCCCAGTTTGTTTTTACTGGGCCCGGGAGAAATGAACCAGTATTAAAAAATCATTAATAGGGAATTTAATCTGCCTTTTCAGGAGCCACGATTGTAGATAATCATTGTTATTGACTTTATGTCTCATCAAAGGACAAGTCAACAGGGGATTTTACATTTTACTTGACTCATTATATAGGGAAAAAAAACCTTTTGTAATTCCCTTTGTATTCATTGTTATGGTGAAACATTAGTAGAGCGTTACAACTGTGTGGGCATTGAATGGCAGTATCGGGTGATTTCCAGTTAAAACAAGACAACAAACCTGTTTTACCATTGTCAACAGTGCCCAGTGTTCTTCATCGTTTCCCAGAACCACCAGTAGAAATGATTGGGGTCCTTTATGGCTACTGTGTGGGGCGGGTTGACTTCAACGCAAGAGGTTCAACAAACTATCACAATTTATCAAATGGACAGAACTTTTCAACACTGTTTCTACCAGACAATGACATTTCTTACCATATCCCAAATACATTTTTCGTGACAATATCGGTATTTTAAAAGCATTGAGGGGGCGGACGGAAATTTTGGGCAGAAAAAGTGTGAAGTGATAATTTCTTGCATGGAAATGTTTTGTTTATTAGTCAATATTTTTTTTTAAAGGGCAAGTCCACCCACAAAACTAAAATTAACCCAGTCATGGCCCCACTGTGTAGTGTTAAAAGATCCTTAACTTACTTCTCAGCTCCTTGTGGTTCTCCTGCTGTGCTTGTCCAAAGTTCAGTTCATGGTAACTGCAAAAAAATCTACTTTTTTCCAGTAGTTTAGGGGACCCCATCCAACCATAACTGCCGGGGTTTAAAACTTAAAAAATATTCCGGAAGCAACTAACCAACCTTCGTTCCCTCGGCTAACTCAATAAGTTGTCAGCCGCGTCTTCTATCAAGGGTGGAGGTCCACCCGAAACGTTGATGGAGAGATCTCACATATGGGTGAATAAACAAGAATTGTTTCAAAAGAACTTTGGAGCGTCCAGGTGCATTTTTGTGATTATATGTGAGTTAAGACTGAGGAGCAGTACAGTCTGCAGAGTGACGGTCCGGAAAGGTGAGTGGGATCCAAAAACTTGTGAGTTGTTAAATATGGCCCCACGATTTTACATCTTACTGACAAATTAACATTGAACTGTCTGTCCTTTTGTGTTCACCTACAGATAACCTACAGTGACCTACAAAAACGGATCATTCAAACCATATAAATCCTACAGTACAGAAATCTCTGCAGTTACCACCCCTCCCCTAGCTCAGTGAGCTTAGACATGCTCAGAGAGATTTTTCTGGTGTGAAAGATTTGACTGTATTCAAACAGATATATCTTTATTTTAGAATGACAGTTTCTGACTTTTTACATGGACTTCCCTTTTGACGTAGCGGAGCATGTGCCTGTCGGGTAATTCTAGACGGGATTCGTTATAATGTCTTTTTCTGTAACTTGCATTCAAGACAATATCAGGTTATTTTACAAGTTTTTATGTGGGATGCGGATAATGAGGATAAATCATTTATGTGGCCACCCACGTTTAACCAGTTCTACCAGTTACTAATATTTATGTTTTGTAATCGCACCTCCTCATTCTGCTCTGCTGTTAAAGGACAACTAAACCTACTATAAAAACTGCTATAGGAATTATACCGTGTTCCCATCCCCCCTGGGATTCTAATAAAATATAAACATTGGACATTCGTGGCCCCCCCTTTGTCCATTTAAAGACCATGATCCTTTGCTTCTTTCAGATAACAGGGCTAGAGTCCTGCGCACCCGACCCGACACCCACTTTTCTATCCACTTCTTAACTGCGACCCGACCTGCTTTTAGTCTTTACTCCTAAAATTTGTAGAGGGAAGTTAAAAAATGTCTAAAGTTCATAGAAACAAACCTACCGTACCACTAAAATATATAGCAGGCATTCAAATGTCTATAAACTACAACTCCCAGCATTCCCTGGATGCCTTCTGATATTGTGAGTGCTGTAGAATAACCTACCCATGGGCCTCTACTGTCCCCTACTACCTACCCATGGTCCTCTACTGTCCCCAATTACCTACCCATGGTCCTCTACTGTGCCCAATTACCTACCCATGGGCATCTACTGTCCCCAACTACCTACCCATGGGCCTCTACTGTCCCCTACTACCTACCCATTGGCTCTACTCCCACTAAGATGTCCCCACTACTACCCATGGGCCTCTAACTGTCCCAACTAACACTACCCATGGGCCTCTACTAAACTTACTGTCCCCAACTACCTACCCATGGGCCTCTACTGTCCCCAACTACTACCCATGGGCCTCTAACTGTCCCCACCAACTTCCTACCTACCCATGGTCCTCTACTGTCCCCAACTACCTACCCACGGTGCTCCATCTACTGTCCCCACCTTACTAACCAATGTCTCTAACTACCCATGTCCTACTGTCCCCAACTTCTACCTTCATGTCCCTACTTGGTCCCTCACACTTCCCCTACGCCACCGTACTACCCACTTCCGGGCCCTCTACTGTCCCCTATTACCTACCCATGGGCCCCTACTGTCCCCTACTACCTACTCCTGGTCCACTACTGTCCCCCCTCCCCAACTTCTACCTACCCATGGGCCTCTACTGTCCCCAACTTCTAACCACCTAGTCATGGTCATCTACTGTCCCCAATAACCTACCCATGGGCCTCTAACTGTCCCCTACTACCTACCCATGGTCCTCTACTTGTCCCCAATTACCTACCCATGGTCCTCTACCTGTGCCCAATTACCTACCCATGGGCATCTACTGTCCCCAACTACCTACCCATGGGCCTCTACTTGTCCCCTACTACCTACCCATGGGCCTCTACTGTCCCCAACTACCTACCCATGGGCCTCTACTGTCCCCAACTACCCTACCTATGGGCCTCTACTGTCCCCAACTACCTACCCATGTCATCTACTGTCCCCAATTACCTACCAATGGGCCTCTACTTCTCTGCCCCAACTACCTACCCATGGGCCTCTACTGCTCCCACTACCTACCCATGGGCCTCTACTCTGCCCCAACTACCTACCCATGGGCCTCTACTGTCCCCTACTACCTACCCATGGGCCTCTACTGTCCCCTACTAATTACCCATGGGTCTCTAACTGTCCCTTACTACCTACCCATGGACCCTACTGTCCCCAACTACCTACCCATGAGCCTCTACTGTCCCCCCACATGGTTCTTACCCTCATTTTAAATCTTCAAATCTTCATTGCCCAATATTGTCTTGTTGACAATTGTTGTAGATAGCAGTTAGATAGATAGATAGATGGATAGATAGATAGATAGCACTGCTATCTATCTATCTATCTAACTGCTATCTATCTATCTAACTGCTATCTATCTATCTAACTGCTATCTATCTATCTATCTAACTGCTATCTATCTATCTATCTATCTAACTGCTATCTATCTATCTAATGCTATCTATCTATCTATCTAACTGCTATCTATCTATCTATCTAAACTGCTATCTATCTATCCTAACTGCTATCTATCTATCTTCTCTCACTGCTATCTATCTATCTACTCATCTAACTGCTATCTATCTATCTAACTGCTATCTACCTATCACTGCTATCTATCTATCTATCTAACTGCTATTATCTATCTATCAACTGCTATCTTCTATCTAACTGCTTATCTATCTATCTAAACATCAACCTGCTATCTATCTATCTATCTATCTAACTCTATCTATCTATCTAACGCTATCCCTGTAATCGTATCTAACTGCTATCTATCTATCCTAACTGCTACTGCTTACACTCTATCTAATCTATCTAACTCTATCTCTCTAACTTCTCATACATCTAACTGCTATCTATCTATCTAACTGCTATCTATCTATCTACTCTCTATCTAACTGCTATCTATACTTCTATCTAACTACCTACTAATCTAATCTATAATGCTATTTATCTATAATACAAACACTATAATGCTACATCCATACTATATACTATAAATGCTAATCTACATAGCTAAGATTAATCAGCCAGATTAATAATAATAGTGCAGATAGATAGACAGTTAGAAGATAGATTAGTTGCTAATAGATAGATAGAAGTTAGTAGATAATGATAGTAGATAGCATTAGATAGAATGATAATAATAGATAATGATATGATAGTAGTAGCACTGCTTCTATCTATCTTATCTATCTATCGAACTGCTATCTATCTACTCTATCTATCTATCTATCTATCTATCTAACTAACTGCATCTATCTATCTATCTATCTATCTATCTATCTATCTATCTAAACTGCTATCTATCTATCCTAACTGCTATCTATCTATCTAACTGCTACTATCTATCTATCTATCTACTGCTATATCTATCTCTCTATCTATCTAACTGCTTCTATCTATCTATCTAACTGCTATCTATCTATCCTATCTATCTATCTGTCTAACTGCTATCTACTATCTAACTGCTATCTATCTATCTACCTGCTATCTATCTTCATCAACAGCTACTATCTATCTCAACAGCTATCTATCTAATCTAACAGCTATCTATCTATCTAACAGGCTATCTTGCTATCTAACTCTTCTATCTACCTACTGCTATCTATCTATCTCATCATCTTCTAACTATCTAACTGTTATCATAGCAGTTAGATAGATAGATAGCAGATAGATAGATAGATAGATAGATAGATAGATAGATAGCACTGCTACCTATCTACCTCCATCTATCTATCTATCTATCTATCTAACTGCTATCTATCTATCTAACTGCTATCATAGCAGTTAGATAGATAGATAGATAGCAGTTAGATAGATTGATAGATAGCAGTTGTATAGATGATGCGGAGATAGATAGATAGATGATAGATAATAGATAGATAGATAGCAGTTAGATAGTGCATGATGTATAGTAGCTAGCTGAGTTAGATCGATAGCATAGATAGTAGCAGTTAGAGAGAGAGTAGATATAAAGATAGATGAGTTAGATAGATAGATAGCAGTTAGATAGATAGATAGCAGTTAGTTAGATAGATAGATAGCAGTTAGATAGATAAGATAGATAGATACCAAGTTATATAGATAATAGATAGATAGATAGATAGCATTAGAATAGATGATGATAGATAGATTACAGTTAGATAATAGATAGATATATAGATCAGATAGATAGATAGATAGATAGATAGCAGTTAGATAGAGATAGATAGATAGATAGATAGATAGCGTTAGATAGATAGATAGATAGATAGAGATTAGATAGCAGTTAGATAGATAGATAGCAATTTAGAAGTGATAGCGAAGGTTGATGATAGATAGCGGTAATAGATGATCAGTATCGATCAGTAATCGCAGTATAGATGCAGATAGATAGATATAGATAGATAGTAGAGATGAGATGATAGAGTAGATAGATAGCAGAGATAGATAGATAGCATATAGTATAGATAGATAGATAGATAGATAGATAGGATTTAGATAGATAGATATATGATAATAGCAGTTAGATATAGAGATAGATAGATAGATGATAGGTAGATAGATGTATAGATAGATAGATAGAAGATAGATACATTTAGATAATAGATGAGATTAGATTAGATAGATAGATAGATCAGATGATAGATAGATAGATAGCAGTTAGCTAGATCAGATACGATAATTCAGATAGCTAGTGCAGTTAGATGTAGTATATAGATTGAGTTAGATAGATATGATAGATAGCAGTTCAGCAGATAGATAGATAGATAGATAGATAGTAGATAGCATTAGATAGATAGATAGAGATTAAGATAGATAGATAGCAGTTATAGATAGTAATGAAGATAGCAGATATATAGATAGATATAGATAGAGGTATAGATATTAGATCATATATAGATAGATAGCAGATATATAAGATAGATAGAATCGATAGATAGATAGATAGAGTTAGATAGATAGATAGATGATAGCATTAGATAGATAGATAGATAGATAGCATGATAGATATGTAGATAGATAGATCGATAGAGTTAGATAGATAGATAGATAGATATGAGTTATGATAGATAGATCATAGTATATAGATTAGATAGATAGCATATAGTAGATAGATAGATAGATAGATATCAGTTAAGATAGATAGATGAGATAGATAGCAGTGATACAGATCATAAGAGGAAGGATCGTATACGATAGTTAGATAGATATCAGCGTGTTCGATCTATGTCGTGGGATAGATGATAGCCGTTTAAGATTGATATATACTGCATAGGCATTAGTCAGTTAGAGTAGATAGATAGATAGATAGATATATAGATAGATAGATCAGATAGATAGATAGATAGCATGTGATAGATAGATAGATAGCTTAGGTAGAAATAGATAGATATAGACGATAGGGGATAGATATATGTAGATAGATAGACAGTTCAGTATAGGATAGATAGAGGTGAGATAGATATAGATAGCAGATAGATCTATAGATAGCATGTAATAGATAGATAGATAGATAGCAGTGATAGATAGATAGATAGATTAGATGATAGATAGATAGATAGATTAGATTCGATAGAGATTAGATAGATAGGGTAGGGTTTAGATAGATAAGATAGATACAGAGAGTATTCAGATATCTGTGCCAAGATAATAGTATAGTAGAATAGAGTTTAGATTATAGATAATGATAGATAGATAGCAGATATAGATAGATAGATAGCAGAGATGATAGATAGATGATAGCAGTTAGAGGGGGTTGATAGATAGGCATAGATAGAGTAGATAGATAGTAGATAGATAGATAGATAGATAGATGCAGTTAGATAGATACAAGATAGTACAGATAGATAGATAGATAGAGTAGATAGTCATGATAGATAGATAGAGTAGATATAGATAGCAGTTAGATAGATAGATTAGATATGATAGATAGCAGCAAGATGTATAGATAGATAGATACGATAGATAGATAGATAGATAGATAGATAGCAGATAGATAGATAGCCAGTATAGATAGATAGATAGATAGATAGATAGTCAGATAGATAGAAGTATATATAGATAGAGTAGATAGATAATAGATAGTAGATAGATAGTATAGATATATAGATAGATCAGTATAGATAGATAGATAGATAGATAGATAGATAGAGATAGCAGTAATATAGATAGCTAGTATATAGATAGATAGATAGCAGATAGATAGATAGTAATAATAGCAGTATAGATAGATAGCAGTTAGATAGATAGTAAGATAGATGAAGCAGTTTAGATAGATAGATAGATAGATAGCAGTTAGATAGATAAGTATATAGATAGATAGATAGATATAATAGATAGTATATAGATAGATAGATAGATAGATAGATATAGCAGTTAGATGATAGAATAGTAGATAGATCGTAGATAGACAGTTAGATAGTATAGATAGATAGATAGATCGATAGCATGATAGATAGATAGATAGATAGCTGAGAGATAGATATAGATAGATAGCAGTTAGTATAGAGTTAGATAATAGATAGCAGTTAGATAGATGAGATAATGATAGCAGTTAGATATATATATATAGAGCATTTGATAATAGATAGAAAGGGGTGAGGGCAGTGGTAGGTAGATAGATAGATAGTGTGCGCAGTGCGTGGTGGTGGGTGGTGCTCCGGGGTGCAGTCAACTACACGAGATCAGATAGATAGGGGGGGATGGTGTGTGGAATGGGGGTTGTCGAGTTAGATATCCCATATCAAGGTGTCTCTAGTAGATGATGCAGATAGATAGATAGATAGATAGATATCAGTTAGAATGATAGATAATATGATAGCAGATAGATAAAGATAGATCTATAGATAGCAGATAATATGATAGATAGCAGTAGATAGATAGATAGATAGATAGAAGATCGCAGTTAGATAGATAGATGATGAAATACCGTAGATATATAGATAGAAGATCGATAGATAAGAATAGCAGATCGATGATAGATAGCAGATAATCTAGCGAGGAACAAGATCGATCGCAGTAGATAGCTAAGATAGAGCGATAGATCGATGATAGCAGAACTAGATAGATAGATGCAGATAATATCGATAGCAAGTTAGATGATAGATAGATCGCAGTTAGATAGATAGATAGATAGATAGATAGCAGTTATATAGATCGATAGATAGATAGATAGATAGATAGATCGATAGCAGTTAGATAGATAGAATAGATAGTAGATAGCCAGTTAATGATAGATAGATAGATAGATGATAGATAGCAGATAGAGTAGATAGATAGCAGATGATATATATATAGCAAATAGATAGATATCAGTAGATAGATAGATAGTCGATAGTATATGCAGTTAGATAGATAGATAGATAGATAGATAGATAGATAGCAGTTAGATAGATAGATAGATAGATAGATAGATAGATAGATAGCAGATAGATAGATAGATAGCAGATAGATAGATAGCAGTTAGATAGATAGATAGATAGATAGCAGTTAGATAGAGACAGAGAGATAGACAAGAAGCAGATAGACATAGTTAAATAGATAAACAAGAGGCAGATAGACAGATATACAGAGAGAGAGAGGGACAGATAGAGATAGATATACAGAGAGAGAGAGAGGGAGAGATAGATATACAGAGAGAGAGAGGGACAGACAGAGATAGATAGGGGCAGAGATCCATGAAGAAGGTACAAGAAGGTCTCCCTGGCCAAAGGTGTGGGCAAGCATCTGACTACAACTGAACACAGCAGTAAGTTTAAAATGACCAGATTGCTACCAGTATATAATGAAATTGCCAGTTTACTGTGCCTTTGTGTCATTAATTTGTGTCTCTCTGTCCAACTCTCTGATCTCTGTCTGTCTATCTCACTGTCTTTCTGTCTGTTTATAACTATCGGGCTGTGTATGTTTGTGGTTGTCTATCTGTCTGTATCTTTTTGGTAATCTCTACAAGTACATAGTGGGTGTGGCTTAACTGGGGGCGGAGAAAGGGGCGTGACCTAAAAATTTTCGCCGCACTACGCGCGGCACATGGAGTGCCCCAAAGTGCCCCTGATCTTCTCAGACCCTAGATATGCCCCTGGTGGTGAGGCCCACATTGGATCGAAGAGCATTTTGGAATCTTCAATTTACTAAGGATACAGAGGCAGCAGACCCCATTCAGAATGTTGGGAGTTATAGTTTTCAAACATCTGGAGATCTACTGGTTATCTATGATTTTATAACTATGTCCTGCAGAAAATACATCTCCACTCACTGTCTAAACTTGCATTATGGGAGACAGTTAAGTTACAATGAGCAGGTACTACAACAGGTGGAGCTGCAGTGAAATATCTACACCTTTATATGGGTGTATATAATTATTCTAAGTGTTAAAAACTACAACTCCCAGCATTCCCTGTCTGCACTCTGCTGTTTTACAATGCCTGCTGTAGTTCTAGCTGAACCTCATCAAGTGGTAGATTGTTATCATCACTAGAATCATCCACATCCCATAGATCATTATGGCCAGAAGGATTTACCAAGACCAATGGAATCACATGTAAGACATGTGCCCTGGTCTCATGCATAGGTGAATACTTACAATGTTTCATACTTTGTTCTTTGGGAGATTGTTACTTTGCTGGCTCTGACCTAGTGTCAGACATGTGCCCTGGTCTCATGCATAGGTGTATAGTTACAATGTTTCATACTTTGTTCTATGGGAGATTGTTACTTTGCTGGCTCTGACCTCATGTCAGACATGTGCTCTGGTCTCATGCATAGGTGCATAGTTACAATGTTTCATACTCTGTTCTACGGGAGATTGTTACTTTGCTGGCTCTGACCTCATGTCAGACATGTGCTCTGGTCTCATGCATAGGTGCATAGTTACAATGTTTCATACTTTGTTCTATGGGGAGAGAAGTAGAGCTGTGATACCTTTAATTGGCTAGCTAAATTAAAAAATTAAGCAAGCTTTCAGGAGTCCTAAGCCCCCTTCATCAGGCTGAATGTTACAAAAGAAACTGGGAAATCACAAACTTATATACACATGGAGACAGTAAACATCAAACAATGACCAGGTACAGATACAGACTGGGGGTGTGTGAAATGTGCACAAGTAGATAACTAGAACAATGTCCATTGAAATGGAAAGTGTCTTTTGTATCAAGCAGTACAAGTGGATTCAAGCTGGGTTAACACAATAACACTGTTTTTGATTGTGAAAATTGCCCATAAGAATGGTGATCCTGAAGTCTTTCATACTGTGGCCTCTTTTACAAAAGTACCCAGCCACAGGGGCGACCGTTAATCCGTGCATGCTGTTGGATCTATGGGAGTTCATCCGTTTGCACAGTGTTTGTCCCGTTTCTCCCACATAGAAACCTGTGTTAGGGCACTTCATGCACAGTATTAGATACACCACATTGGAACCACAGCAGAACGATCCTTTAATTTGATGAATTTGGTTACAATGTGGTATATATATTTGGTCTGTTGTGTGGATGTGTGTGCAGGTCTCACATCTTGGTTGTTGGCAGGGGGAAGTGCCATTGATTGTTATAAATACCGAGATCAGAAGTATTAACTTTGTACACTAATGACGTTATCCTGTTATAATGAACTGTACACCTACAGTATATACTGTAATATAGTGACACATGATACTGAAACCTGAACAATCTCAGGAACTGATTGGTAGCTTGGAAAGTAAATAGAAAGCCAGTAACGGACAGGTGGGCGTTTCCAGACGCTCAGTCATTATAGTCAAACTATAGTTACCCATTTCAGGGAGGAGTTTTAATGAAATGTCAGTTGATATCAATAGGATTACGACACATTCTCACCAATGAAATTAAAGGACCAGTTCATCTAAAATCTGAAATGTTCATGGCTTGAAATGATTGCAAGATGGAATCACAATATTGCAGTAATGAGATTGTTTTCTGCCCACATGTATGAGATGCCATAATAATCATTGTATGATTGACAGCTTTCTGCTTGCTGTACTGTCTATATCTATAACATTGGGGGTCAGCCATTATACATTACTCGCCGATCACCAAGTTTCACGTTATTGAACGCTTTCAAAAACGCCATTTAGGGGCCGCCCCCTGCTCCTGTTTCAAGGAAAAACAGGACAGGGGGCTTCTGCGCAGACAGCCGTCTTCCTTCCTGGTCGCGGCCGTCAGTCGATTGGGCGTGACGCCATGTCAAGCCTTAACTGTCAGCAGCAGAGACAGCGTAGGAGCGGCGAGGGACCAGGTCAGGTAAGCTAGTTCAGGAGCGTTATTGAAAGCTAAAAATAACACGAAACCCGGGGTTTGGGGGGTAAAATACAATTTAGAGAAAAGGGTTTTTTTTTTCAGTGGACATGCCCTTTAATTGCAGTCAATATCCACCTCAGCAGTGTTTCTCAAGTAGTGGTCGGGGGCCCCCGAGGCATTGTTAGAGGGTCCCCAGGAGATAGAGACAGATATTGTACAGATCAACCCCAGGAGATAGAGACAGATATTGTACAGATCAACCCCAGGAGATAGAGACAGATATTGTACAGATTTACCCCAGGAGATAAGAGTAAGATATGTACAGATCACCCAGGAGTAGAGACAGTTATTGTACAGATTTACCCCAGGAGATAGAGACAGATATTGTACAGATGCACCCCAGGAGATAGCGACAGATATTTGTACAGATCTTACCCCAGGAGAGAGAGACAATATTGTATCAATTATACCCCAGGAGCTTAGAGCCATGTATTGTACGATTACAACGGAGATAGAGACAGATATTGTACAGACTATCAAGGAGAGATAGAGAAAGGATATTGTACAGATCTACCACGAGATATGAGGGACATATTGTACAGATTCACCCCCGGGATAGAGACAGCTATTGTACACGATCTACCCAGAGATAAGGACAGTATCATCTGTACCAGATCATACAAAGCATAGAGATAGATTGACAGACATTACAAGTAGATGATCAAATGTACTATCTACCAGGAGATAGAGACGATATTGTGTACAAGATCTATCCCAGGAGTAGAACAAATATGTACAGATCTTCTACCCAGGGAGATCGAGACAGATAATTGTACGATCTACCCAGGAGATAGAGACAAATTATTGTTACAGATCTACCAGGGAGATAGAGATAGATATTTATCAGATCATCCCAGGAAGATAGAGACAGATATTGTCAGATCTATCCCCAGAGAAGAGAAGATATTGTACTAGTCGATCCCCAGGCAGATAGAGGACACAGATATTGTCAGGATCTACCCCCAGGCGAGATAGAGGACAGAGATTGTACAATCTACCCCAGGAGTCGAGACAGGATATTGTACATATCTACCCCAGGAGATAAGGACAATTTGTACAGATCTACCAGGAGATAGAGACAGATATTGTACAGATCTACCCAGGAGATAGAGACAGATATTGTACAGATCTACCCCAGGAGATAGAGACAGATATTGTACAGATCTACCCAGGAGATAGAGACAGATATTGTACAGATCTATCCCAGGAGATAGAGACAGATATTGTACAGATCTACCCCAGGAGATAGAGACAGATATTGTACAAACTTCAAGTCCAGTTGATCTAATTGAATACAACAGACATAGCTGAGTTAAGTTGCCCATACATCTATAAGATTTTACTTACCCGACCGAGCGATCACGCGATGTTCATCGATGCTGCCGGAAACGCTTCTCCCGATCTTACATTCGACCGACATGCGATCGCAAAATCCCATTCATTTTGCGATCGCATGTCGTTCGAGTGTAAGACCAGGAGAAGCGGTTCTGGCAGGATCGAAGAAACATCGCGTGATCGCTCGGTCGGGTAAGTAAAATCTTATAGATGTATGGGCACCTTTCGAAGGTGACGAGTATTATATCAATGCTATCGATAATAAACAGTTATTACATGACAACCGATAAGAAGAGTAAGAAGAAGATTCCTAGTGGCTCTGGGTATCTAAAACCATGATACAGATACTTTACATCCCTCCAGTCACAATGTAAAACGTGCAGACCTTATAAATACCACACTGGAGTAATGGTCTAGGATACACGTAACTTGGTGGCAGGACCCCGAAGTTTTCCTGGCTCACCGGGGCCACTACCTCCCTATATCTCTAGCTCTGGATCAGACCAGAGTCCATCCTCAGGATCAAATGCAGATACCAGTCTAGGCTGTAGTTAAACTACCATTCTCACCATCTGGCTGACATCCATGGTTGTCATTATCTACTGCCTGAAAATTCAACAATTTATGACCTCACCACGTGACATAATCACAAAATACACAAAAACAAATGAAGTTTTCTAGTGATCCCAAGTCCGTCTGATTAACCCCTTAATCTCTATCGTACAGCAAGTTCTGTCATACAAAACGCCTGATATCATCTAACTACTCAACATTCCACACACCCAAAAACAAAGACGTATTGTTAGAGAAAGAGACAAGGCCAAAAAACAAACTACACTGTAACAACTAAACAGCACAATAACAACACCACTCCCCAGTTAACAGCCACACAACAGGAACAACAAACAACAAACTCCCCAGTAAAACACACAACACATTCCTTAGTAACAACCCACAAACCAGTAGTAACAAACACACACCACAGACGGCACACCCCAGAACAAACACACACCCCGAGAGTAACAACACACACCCAAGTAACACACACACCCAGTATAAGTAACAACCACACACCCCAGTCAGTAACCACAACACACCCAGTAACACACAACAGTAACAACACACCCAACATAAAACAACACATAAACCAGAAAAACACCACACAGTAACAAACCTAAAACCAGTAACAACACAACAACACGTAACAACTAACACACAATAACAACACACCACCCAGAACAGCACACAACCCAGTATAAAACACACAACAACAATCCCAGCTAACAACCACACAACACAGTAACAACTAACAACACAATAACAACACACCCCAGTAACAACACACAACCCAGTAACCAACACACCACAGTAACAGCACACAACACATAACACACACCCCAGTAACAACAACACCCCCCCACCCCCCTCCCCCCAGTAACAACACACACCCCATAACAACCCCACACACCCCAGTAAAACACAAACCCAGTAAACAACACACAACACAGTAACAACACAGTAACAACACACAACACAGTAACAAGACACAACACAGTAACAACACATAACACAGTAACAACACACAACACAATAACAACACACACCCCAGTAACAACACACAACCCAGCGAACAACACACAACCCAGTAACAAACACACAACCCAGTAACAACACACAAACACAGTAACAAACACACAACCAGTAACACGAATCCTAGTAACCACCAGTACTAACCAAATAACAACACACAACCAAGTAACACACAAACCCAGCAACAAACACCACACACAAAGTAACACACAACCAAGTAACAACACACAACCAGGTTAAACAACACACAACCAAGTAACAACACACAACTACGTAACCACACTAACCAAGTAAACACACCATAATCAAGTAACACACAACCCAGTGACAACACACAACCCATTAACAATAACAACACACAGCCAAGTAAACAACAAATTCCAGAAGTAACCAACCACACCAAACCCAGTAACATAACAACCACACAACAAAGTAACAGCACACAACCCAGTAAAACACACAACCAAGCAACACACAACCAGTAACAATAACAACACACAACAAAGTAACAGCACACAACCCAGTAATAACACACAACCCAGTAACAATAACAACACACAACAAAGTAACAGCACACAACCCAGTAATAACACACAACCCAGTAACAATAACAACACACAACAAAGTAACACACAACAAAGTAACAGCACACAACCCAGTAAGTAGAATAAACAAACAAACCTGTAGTAAACAATAACCAACACACAACAAAAAGTAACAGAACACACCCCAAGTACAAACACACACCCAGTAACAACACACACCCGAGTAACACACAACACAGTAACAACACACAACACAGTAAACAACACATAACCCAGATAACAAACACAACACAGTAACAACGAACAACCAATAACAAACACAAAAACACACACCCCGTAACAGCACACAACCCAGTAACAACACCACAACACACTCCCCAGTAACAACACACAACACATTTCCTTAGTAACAACACACAACCCAGTAACAACACACACCACAGTAACAGCACACAACACAATAACCACACCCCAGTAACAACACACACCCCAGTAACAACACACACCCCGTAAACAACACACACCCCAGTAACAACACACACCTCAGTAACAACACACAACACAGTAGTAGTAACAACACATAACCCAGTAACAACACAGTAACAACACACAACACAATAACAACACACACCCCAGTAATAACACACAACCCAGTAACAACACACAACCCAGTAACAACACACAATCCCAGTAGTAAACAACACACACACAGTAACAACTAACAACACAGTAACAAACACACAACCCAGTAACACGAATCCAGTAATAACATACTAACCAAATAACAACACACACCCAAGTAAAACACAACAGCAACAACACACAACAAAGTAAGACACAACCAAGTAAACACACAAGAACCAGGTAACAACACACAACCAAGTAACAACAACACAACTAAGTAACACACATAACCAAGTAACACACATAATAAAGTTAACACAAAACCCAGTGGACAACACACAACCCATTAACAATAACAACACACAGCCAAGTAAACACCCATCCCAAGTTAACACACAAACCCAGTAACAATAAAAACACACAACAAGTAACAGCAAAACAACCCAGTATAATTAACACAAAACCAAGGCAACACACAACCCAGTAGTGTAACAAATACCAACCACAAAAAAGGAACAGCACACAACCCCAGTAATAACACCACAAACCCAGTAACAATAAACAAAACCCAACAAAAAGTACGCACCACAACCAGTAATAACACACAACCCAGTAAAACAAAACAACACACACAAAGTTAAACACACACAAATTATTAACAGAAAACAACCCAGTAATAACACACAACCCAGTAACAATAACAACACACAACAAAGTAACAGCACACAACCCAGAAAAACACACAACCCAGTAACAATAACAACACACAACAAAAGAACACACAACAAAGTAACAGCACACAACTCAGTAATAACCACAACCCAGTAACAACACAGAAACCAAGTAACACAAAACCCAGTAACAATAACAACACACAACAAAGTAACAGCACACAACCCAGTAACAATAACAACACACAACAAAGTAACAGCACACAACCCAGTAATAACACACAACCCAGTAACAATAACACACAACCCAGTAAGTAAGCAACACACAACCCAGTACAATAACCACACACAACAAAGTAACAGCACCCAACCCAAGTAATAACACAAAAACCAAGTAACAATAACAACACACAACAAAGTAACAACACACAACCAAGTAATAACACTTGATTGCAGTGTTTATAACGTATAAACTGTAGCTGTTTGTATTATAATGGTAAAGTGATGAGGGGTTACATCGTTACTTGGGTGGGTTGGATGTTGTGGTCCCTGCTCTCTGTGTGATGTTTAACCCATTCATCACTTTGCTGTTGGTCCCAATGTGATTAAACCTTCAGCTGCAAAACCTTCTGTCTTCTCAACAGGAACCAAGATCTGTAACAAGGGAAATGTCCTGGGATGGGATCAGCTCCTTCCATATCCATTCCCAGCAGGATGTGGGCCAGGTCTAGTGCTAGCAGAGTCAATGGTCAGGGTTTCCCATTATTTGTCTTTTAAAGGGGAAGTAAAGTATTAGTCAGGATTTCCCTCTGCACTACGCAGGGTGGGACTGTTAATGCCAGCCTTTAGCTATTCACTCACTGTACATAACATTACTTGGGTTAACACTTTCATAACCGTGCCAACCAGCATCGCCAACCTGCATCGCCCACCAGCATCGCCCACCATCATCGCCAACCTGCATCGCCAACTGCATCGCCAACCTTCATGGCACACCTGCATGGCCAACCATCATCGCCAACCATCATCGCCAACCTGCATCGCCCTGTCAGTCAGAACCCCCAATTTCTATTATTTTACAAAAAGTATCGAAAAGTATTAAAATCTCACGAGTGCCCAATTTCAAGGAGATTTTATAGGATATATGGAAATATACGGGACCAATTCCAATGGAGATTTCCAGGATCTATGGAATATACGGGACCAATTCAATGGAGATTTTCCAGGATTATGAAAATACCGGGACCAATTCATCGCCAATTCAATAGAGATTCCAGGATCTATGGAAATATAGTGGGGGGGGGGGGGGGGGGGACCAATTCAATGGAGATTTTCCGGATATATGGAATAATACGGGACAATTCAATGGAGTGGCCAGGATCTAGGGAATATACGGACCCAATAATAGAGATTTTTCCAGGATCTATGGAATATATGGGACCAGTCCAATGGAGAGTTTCCAGGTCTATGGATGGAATTACGGGACCAATTCATGGAGATTTTCCAGGATCTATGGAAGATACGGGGACCCACCATTCAATGGAGATTTTCCAGGATCTATGGAATATACGGGACAATTAAATGGAGATTTCCAGGATATATGGGATATACGGGACAATTCAATGGAGATAGATTTTCCAGGATATATGGACATTATATGGGACCAATCAAGGGAGATTTTCCAGGATCTATGGAATATACGGGACCCAATTCAATGGAGATTTTCCAGGATCCTATGGAATATACGGGACCAATTCAATGGAGATTTTCCAGGATCTATGGAATATACGGGACCAATTCAATGGAGATTTTCCAGGATCTATGGAATATATGGGACCAATTCAATGGAGATTTTCCAGGATCTATGGAATATAGGGGACCAATTCAATGGAGATTTTCCAGGGATCTATGGATATGAGGACCATTCTAATGGAGATTTTCCAGGATCTTGGGAATTATGTTCCCCCGGTATTACACATTTCTACACTCTGTGTAGTATTGACTCTCACCCCCCCTTTCTATGCTTGATCTATGGAATATTACATCCTTCCTCCGAGGAAATAGCTCCATTCACTGAGGTACCGTATAGCTTATATGTGTCCCAGGCCACTTTATATGGCAACCTTAGTTGTTCTGTACAGCAAGTTCTGTCATACAAAACGCCTGATATCATCTAACTACTCAACATTCCCACACAAAACAAAGCGTTATTGTTAGAAAGAGACAAGCAAAACAACACACTACACTGTAACAACTAACAGCACAATAACAACACACAAACAACACACTACACTGTAACAACTAACAGCACAATAACAACACACTCCCCAGTAACAGCACACAACCCAGTAACAACACACAACAAACTCCCCAGTAACAACACACAACACATTCCCTTAGTAACAACACACAACCCAGTAACAACACACACCACAGTAACGGCACACCCCAGTAACAACACACACCCCAGTAACAACACACACCCCAGTAACAACACACACCCCAGTAACAACACAAACAACACACTACACTGTAACAACTAACAGCACAATAACAACACACACCCCAGTAACAACACACACCCCAGTAACAACACACACCCCAGTAACAACACACACCCCAGTAACAACACACACCCCAGTAACACACAACACAGTAACAACACACAACACAGTAACAACACACAACCAGGTAACAACACACAACCAAGTAACAACACACAACTAAGTAACACACATAACCAAGTAACACACATATTGTCAATCTATCCCAGGAGATAGAGACAGATATTGTACAAATCTCTACCCCATGAGATGAGACAGATATTGTACAAACTTCAAGTCCAGTTGATCTAATTGGAATAACAGACATAGCTGATTAAGTTGCCCATCATCTATAAGATTATACTTCCCCCCGACGAGCGATCACGCTGAGTTCACGATGCTGCCGGAAACAACGCTTTCTCCCGATCTAATTCGACTGACATGCGATCGGCAAACTTCCCATTCTTTTGCGATCGCATTGTCGTTCGAGTGTAAGCCATGATAATTCGGTTCTGTCAAGTTGAAGAAACTCGCGTGATGCGCTCGTTCGGGTAAGTAAAATCTTAATAGATTATGGGCACCCTTTCGAAGGTGACGAGTATTATATCATGCTCGATAATAAACGAGTTTATTACATGACAACCCGATAGAATAAGGAGAAAGAATATTCCCTAGTGGCTCTGGGTATCTAAAACCCTTATTACAGATCCGTTACATCCCTCCATCACAATGTAAAACTTGCATACCTTATAAATACCACACTGGAGTAATGGTCTAGATCACACGTAACTTTGTGCAGGACCGCCCCCGAAGTTTTCCTGGCTCACCGGGCCCACTACCCAAACCCTCCCTATACTCTCTAGCTTCTGGATCAGACCAGAGTCCATCCTCAGGATCAAATGCAGAACCCAGTCTAGGCTGTATTAAACTACCATTCTCACCATCTGGCTGACATCCATGGTGTGTCATTATCACTGCCTAAAAATTCACCAATTTATGACCCACCACGTGACATAATCACAAAATACACAAAACAAATGACGTTTTCTAGTGAAGCCCAAGTCCGTCTGATTAACCCCCTCATCTCTATCGACCGCTCCATTTCTGTCTCCTAGAACGCCTGATATCATCTAACTACCAACATTCCCACACAAAACAAGCGTTATTGTTTGAAAGAAGACAGCAAACAACACACTAACACTGTAACAACTAACAGCAACAATACCAACACACTTCCTTCCCCCCCGTAACATGCACACACACCAGTAACCACACAACAAACTCCCCAGTACAACACACAACACATTCCCTTAGTAACAACACACACCCAGTAACAACACACACCACAGTAACGGCACACCCCAGTAACAACACCCCCAGTAACACCGCACACCCCAGTAACACCACACACCCCAGTAACACCACAACACACACCCCAGTAACAACATCACACACCCCCGTAACACAGCAACACAGTAACAACACACAACACAGTAAAACAACACCTAAACCCGTAACAACACACAACACAGTACAACACATAAACCAGTAACAACACACCCAAACGAACCGTACACCTAACACAAAATAACAACATAACAACACACAACCCCAGTAACATCACACACCCAGTACAACACACAACACACTCCCCAGTAACAACACACAAAACACAGTAACAACTAACAACACAATAACAACACACCGCCCAGTAACAACACACAACCCAGTAACAACACCACCACAGTAACAGCACACAAACCAATAACACACACCCCATCACAACACACACCCCAGTAACAACACACACCCCAGTAGACAACCCAACACCCCAGTCAACAACCCACCACCATTAACACACACACAATTAAACACCACAGTAACACCACACACACACAGTAACAAGACACCCACACAGTACAACACATACACAGTAACAACCACAAACACAATACAACACACACCCCAGTACAACACACAACCCATTAACAACACACAAAACCCATTCAACAACACAACAACCCATTAAAAACACACAACCAAGTAAAACAACACACACCAGTACCACGAATCCCATTAACCACATCCTAACCCAATAACAACACACCACACGTAACCAACACAACCCGCAATAACACACAACCAAGTAACACACAACCAAGTATACAACACACAACCATTTAACAACACCACCAAGTAACAACACACACTAAGTAACACAACATAACCAGTACCACACCATAATCAATAACGCACAAACCCAGTGACACACACAACCATTACAATAACAACAGCACACAAAGTAAACACACATCCCAGTAACAACACACACCCAGTAAACCATAACACCACACAACAAAGTAACAGCACCCAACCCAGTAATAACACCACCAAGCACCACACAAACCGATCAAACAATAACAACACACAACAACGTAACAGCACACCAACCCAGTAATAACACCAACCCAGTAACATAACAACACACACCAAAGTAACGGAGCACACAACCCAGTATAAACACACAACCCAGTAACAATAACAACACACAACAAAGTAACACACAACAAAGTAACAGCACACAACCCAGTAATAACACACAACCTAGTACCATAACAACACAACAACCAGTAACAGCACACACACCCCAGTACACAACACAAGCCCCATTACAACACACATCCCGGTAACACACAACACAGTAACAACACACACACATAACACACATAACCCAGTAACAACACACAACACAGTAACAACTAACAAAAACACAATAACAACACACAGAACACAACACCCCAGTAACAGCACGACACCCCCCGTACAACACACAAACACACTCCCCAGTAACAACCCACAAACACAAACACATTTCCCTCCTTAGTAACAACACACACCCAGTAACAACACACACCCACAGTCACATCACACAAACACAATCAACACAACACCCCAGTAACAACACACACCCCAGTACACACACACCCCAGTAACACACACCCCAGTAACAACACACACCTCAGTAACAACACACAACACAGTAACAACACATAACCCAGTAACAACACAGTAACAACACACAACACAATAACAACACACACCCCAGTAATACACACAACCCATTTTAAAACAAAACCAACAACACACAACCCAGTAACAACACACAACCCTAACAACACCAACACAGTCGCAACACACAACACAGTAACAACACACAACCCAGTAACACTAATCCCAGTAATAACATACTAACCAAATAACCACACACACCAGTACCACACAACCCAGCAACAACAACACACCAAGTAAGACACAACCAAGTAACAACACACAACCAGGTAACAACACACAACCAAGTAACAACCACAACTAATACACACATAACCAAGTAACACACATAATAAGTAACACACAACCCAGGACAACACACAACCCATTAACAATAACACACACAGCCAGTAACACACATCCCAGTAACAAAACACACAACACCCAGTAACAATAACAAAACAACACACAACAAATTAACAGCACACAACCCAGTACTAAAAACACAACCAAGCAACACACAACCCGTAACAATACAACCACACAAGTAACAGCACACAACCAGTAGAACACAACACACAAACCCGGTACAATACAACACACACAAATAAACAGCAAACAACACCCCAGTAATAACACACACCCAGTACATAACAACACAACAACAAGTAACACACAACAAAGTAACAGCACACAACCCAGTAATAACACACAACCCAGTAACAATAACAACACACAACAAAGTAACAGCACACAACCAGTAATAACAAACCCACATACCCATAACATAACAACACGCCCAACAAAGTAACACAACAACAAAGTACAGCACACAACTCAGTAACGAACCCCACCACCAGTAACCCAGAAACCAGTAACACACAACCCAGTAACAATAAACAACACACAATCAAAGTAACAGCACACAACCCAGTAACAATAACACACACAACAAGTACAGCACACACAACCCAGTAATAACACACAACCCAGTAACAACTACACACAACCCTTAACACCACAACCCATTAACAATAACCACAACCAAACAAGTACAGCACACAACCCAGTAATAACACACAACCCAGTAACAATAACAACACACAACAAAGTAACAACACACAACCAAGTAACAGACACTTGATTGCAGTGTTATAACGTATAACTGTAGCTGTTTGTATATAATTGTATAAGTGATGAAGGGGTTAACATAGTTACCTTGTGTGTGGTTGGATGTTGTGGTCCCTGCTCTCTGTGTGATGTTTAACCCATTCATCACTTTGCTGTTGGTCCCAATGTGATTAAACCTTCAGCTGCAAAAAACCTTCTGTCTTCCTCAACAGGAACCAAGATCTGGTAACAAGGGACATGTCCTGGGATGTGGATAAGCTCCTTCCATATCCTTCCCAGCAGGATTGGGCCTGTCTGTGCTATAAGCAGAGTCATGGTCAGTGTTTTCCCATTAATTTTTGTCTTTTAAAGGGGAAGTAAGTATTAGTCAGGATTTCCCTCTGCCTACGCAGTGTTGTACTGTTAATGCCAGCCTTGCTATTCATCACTGTCAGAACTACTTGGGTTAACACTTTCGATAACCTGGGCCAACCAAGCCATCGCCAACCTTTCATCGCCCCCCATCATCGCCCACCTCATCGCCACCCTGCATCGCCAACTGCAATCGCCACCTTCATGGCACACCCTGCATGGCCAACCATCATCGCCAACCATCCAATCGCCACTGCCATCGCCCCTGTCAGTCAACCCCCAATTTTTATATTATTACAAAAAGTATCGAAAGTTTAAAAATCCTTCAGAGTGCCAATTCAATGTAGACTTTTCTAGGAATCTCTGAATATACGTGACCAATTTCAATGGAGATTTTCCAGGAATCTATGGAAGATACGGGACCAATTCAAATGGAGATTTTCCAGGATCATGGGGAAATATACGGTACCAATTCAATAGAGATTTTCAAGGATCTAGGGAATATATGGGACAATTCATGGAGTTTTTCCAGGATCTATGGAATATACGGGACCCATTCAATGGCGATTTCCAGTAATCTATGCGCATATACGGGAACCAATTCAAGAAGATTTTCCATGATCTATGGAATATATGAGGACCCAATTCAATGGAGTTTTCCAGATCTATGGAATATACGGGACCAATTCAATATGGAGTTTTCCAGGCTCTATTGATATCGGGACCAATTCAATGGAGATTTTCCAGGATCTAATGAGAATATACTGTGACCGATTCAATGGAGATTTTCCAGGATCTATGGGATATACGGGAACCAATTCATGGAATTTTCCAGGTCCTATGGAAGATATGGGACCATTCAATGGAGATTTTCCAGATCTATGGAAAACGGGAACCAAATTCAATGTAGATTTTCCGGATCTATGGAATATAATGGGACCAATTCAATGGAGATTTTCCAGGACCTATGGAATATCACGGGACCAATTCAATTGGAGATTTTCAGGATCTCTGGAATATCGGGACCATTCAATGAGAGTTTCCAGGATCTAGGGAATATATGGACCAATTCAATGGAGATTTTCCCAGGATCTATTGGATAAGTACCGGACCATTCAATGGAGATTTTCCAGGATCTATGGAATATTTGGACCAATTCAATGGAGATTTTCCATGAATCTTGAATATACGGAACCATTCATGGAGATTTTTCCAGGATCTATGGAATATATACGGGACAATTCCTGGAGATTTTTCCAGGATCTATGTGAATATATGGACCAATTCATGAGATTTTCCAGGATCTATGGGATATACAGGACCATTCATGGATATTTTCCAGGATCTATGGAATATATGTACCCAATTCTGGAGATTTCCAGGTCTATGGAAATATCTGGGACCAAGTTCAATGGGATTTTTGATTTGTGCGACGTGGATTTCATTTACATCAAGTCGTGTGTGGGGCATGTGACTCATTTACGTCAGCACGAAAAAAAAAAAAAGAAAGACAACAACAAAACAAAACCAAAAAAAAAAAAACGTCGCGTGGAGGCGAGGTGGGAGGAGGCAGGGTTTGGGCATGACATAGGCGGTTCGAGGGTGTGGTGCAGGAAAAGGGGGCGTGATGGGTAGGAGATTCAGGACTCATTTCCGTCGTGGGAGATTGGGGTGGTCTTGCAGGAGCGTGGGAGACCACCCCAATTCGAGGGAGACTCCCAGAAGATCCGGGAGGGGTGGGATATCTGCTAATGTATAAACTGAGGACGGTTGTCCTTGAGAAACATTTTTTCATGGATAGAGACTGGTTGTTGGATCGCAAACAGAGTGGTGGGTTCAATGGAGCTACATCTATTTGGGTAAAGTCGAAGCGGAGTTCTCAGGGGTTTCTGTCTTGGGGTCCGCTTCTGTTTAATCTGTTTTTAATAAATGACTTAGAAGGGACATTGAGAGCAAGGTCTCTGTGTTTGCTTATTGACACTAAACTATGCCGAGCAGAGCTTTGGAAACTTCCAATGATGTTGCAGTGCTGCAAGCATAACTAAATAAGATCCAAAATGGGCACAGAATGGCAGATGGGATTCATGGGTGATAAATGTAGGTGATGGCATTTGGGATTTAATAACGACCAACATCTTCCGTACGCTTACATTCCATGTATCACTTTCCCAATCAGTAGGCCCTGCCCCACGAAGAGCTTACAATCTAGGCACATTTATTTGACACATACAACCTATCAGTGATGTCTTTATGATTGTGGGGAAACCGAGTGCCCGAGGAAACCCACTAACAAGCACAGGGAGAACATACAAACTCCATTGCGATGTTTCCAGGAATCGAACTCGGACCTCAGCGCTGCAAGGGATCCATTGCTAACCACTGAGCCCCGTACTACCCCACTGGGAAACACCGTCGAACACACTGCTCCACCGTCTAACCCACTGAGCCACCCGTGCTAACCACTGAGCCACCGTTCTAACCACTGAGCCACCGTGCTAACATAACCACTGAGCCACCGTAACTGAACCCTAACCACTGAGCCAACCGTACTAACCACTGAACCACCGTGTAACCACTGAGCACCTTGCTAACCACTGGAGGCCACCGTGCTAACCACTGCCCAACCGTTAACCACTTGAGCCACCGTGCTAACTCACTGAGGCCACCGTGCTAACCACTGAGACCACCGTACTACCCACTGAGCCACCGGCTCCCCTGAATTTCTCTGGTTTGGTCGCATTAACACATTTATTGTGCAATGACCACCATCTTACTAACAGACTGTGTTAAAGTAGATGAAGAGACTAGATAAGTCATAACTAAATTAATAAGGGGATTGAGGAGTTTTCCTACTTTTGCCAAGTAAAACTGGAACAGTGATATATACTGGAACAAATAAAATGAACAGCGCCATCTATTGAGGACCAGCAGAATAGCATCACTTCAAGATTTTTGCTGTCTTTGCAGCTTTAGATACCAGAATGAAGGTTTTTACCCTTTTAACTCACTGCTGGAATCAGTGTTTTTTTTAGCCCAGGTTATCATGAAAGTACCACAACAATCATAATTCTACATCCATGATTTAAAGGCACAGTATCGCAAAATACAGCCCTTCGTTCTTGTAGGTGGGTTTGGGGTCTACACCCTAGAGATCATTTTGGTTTTGTAATAATAATATTATAATATTGTGTCAGAATGGTCGTTAACCATTTTCCAGCTACCAGGAAATCTCACCCAAATACCAGAAGAAGAAGTGTCACACGGGAACCCGAGTTTTAGTGTCGTCCTGATTATTTAATTGGCGTTGGCCACGACACTGGTCTTTCATTCATCCGGTGTCAGTAAACACTCATACCCAAATACCAACCCACGGATAAACTACTGTAGCTCACAGAATGGGGTTTTTCACCCTTTACATATTGTTTTGGGTGCTAAAAAGATGTCTTCAACTGTAGGACTGTTCTAGTTGCTGTAATGGGAGTCTATACCCTTAGAAACCAGAGATGGATTAAGACCAAATTTGGCCCCGAATGGATTGACAGTTGGGGTTCCCTTGTTCTTGTATTGTATGGCTATGGTACTGAAGTGGGGCCCTAGGCACCCAGAACCCAGTCCTGGTTTCTGTAATAGGGGTCTACATCCTTAGAACCCAGTCCTAGTTACTGTAATAGGGGTCTACAAAACAAATCCTTAGAACCCAGTCCTAGTTTACTGAATAGGGGTCTACACCTCCTAGAACCCAGTCCTGTTACTGTACTAGTGGTCACATCCTTAGAACCCAGTCCTAGTTACTGTAATCTGGGGTCTACATACAATCCTTAGACCCAGTCCTATTTACTGTAATAGGGGTCCTACATCCTTAGAACCCATTCCTAGTTACTGTAATATGGTCCTAACAAATCTCTAGAATCCCGTTCTAGTTACGGTACTAGGGGTCTCACCTTAAAACCCATTTCCCTAGTTACTTGTAAATAGTGGTCTACAATCCTTAGAACCCAGTTCTAGTTACTTGTAATAGGGGTCTTACCAAAATCCTTAGAACCCATTCTAGTTACTGTAATAGGGGGCTACATCCTTAGAACCCAGGCCCCTAGACTGTAATACGGGGTCCTACAAATCCTTAGAAACCCCGTCCTAGTATCCTGTAATAGGGGTCTACACATCCTTAGAACCCAGTCGAGTTACTGTAATAGGGGTCTACAATCCTAGAACCCCAGTTCTAGTTTTACTGTATTTTTAGGGGTCTACATCCTTAGACCCAGTTCTATTCTTAAGTAGGGGTCTACATCCTTAGGAACCCATTCAAGTTACTGTAATAGGGGTCTACATCCTTAGAACCCAGTTCTAGTTACTGTAATAGTGGTCTACACCCTTAGAACCCAGTTCTAGTTTCTGTAATAGGGGTCTACATCCTTAGAACCCAGTCCTAGTTACTGTAATAGGGGCCTACATCCTTAGAACCCAGTCCTAGTTACTGTAATAGGGGTCAACATCCTTAGAACCCAGTTCTAGTTACTGTAATAGGGGTCTACATCCTTAGAACCCAGTTCTAATTACTGTAATATGGGTCTACATCCTTAGAACCCAGTTCTAGTTACTGTAATAGGGGTCTCAAGGAAACAACAACCATGATAAACACAACCCAGTACAAGAACAACACACAAAAAAAGTAACACACACAACAAAGTAACAGCACACACCCAGTAATAACACACAACCTAGTAACAATAACAACACAACCCACAAAGTAACAGCACACACCCCAGTAACAACACACACCCCAGTAACACCCCACCCGCTACACCCCAACACGCGTACAACACCCACACGGACCACACGATAACCCATAACAACCCACACACAGTCACAACAACTAACAACACTAACAACACCAAAAACACACACCCATAACCGCCACAACCAGTAACAACACACAACACAACTCCCCAGTCAACAACACACCACACATTTCCTTATACAACAAACAAACCAGTAACAAACACACCCACATTAACACACACAACACAACCCATAACAACACACCCACAGTCACACAACAACACATCACACAACACAGTAACAAACACACACCAACCACACCCCAGTAACACACACCCCAGTAACAACACACACCTCGTTACACAACACCACACAATTAACAACACAAAACCCAGTAACACACATCAACACAACAGCCACACAATACAACACACCCCGCTATCCCAAGTTCATTTTATAACACACAAACCAGTACAACACACACCCAGTAACAACACACAACTAAGCAAACCAACACAGTCAAGTAAACACACAACACAGTAACAACACACAACCCAGTAACACGAATCCCAGTAACAACATACTAACCAAATAACAACACACCCCAGTACACACACCCAGCAACAACAACACACCAAGTAAGACACAACCAAGTAACAACAACACAAACACAGGTACAAACACACAACCATAACAACCACAACAAGATACACACATACCAAGTAACACACATAATAAGTAACACACAACCCAGGACAACACACAACCCATTAACAATAACACAACACATCCCATAACACACATCCCAGTAACACAACACACAACCCAGTACACAATACAAAACAACAACACAAGATTAACAGCACCAAACCCAGTAACTAACACAAACCACACGACACAAAAGCCAACAACAACACAAAGCCCACCCCGTAACACATACAACCCGTACACAGTAAAGCACACAACCAGAGACAAAAACAAACCCGACAATACAACACACACGTTAATAACACAACAACCCCAGTAACTACACACACCAGTACATAACAACACAACACAGTAACACACACTAACACCAAACACAAACCCAGTCCAAGTAACACACAACCCCGTAACAATAACAGACACACACAAGCAACACACACGTAATAACCAACACATACCCATCAATAACAACACACAACAAAGTAACACACAACAAAGTTACAGCACACAACCCAGTATAACGACACCCCACCACATAACCAAGAACACACACCTAAACACACACAAATTACCCACCCCGTAACAATAAACAACACACAACAGTAACAAGCACACAACCAGATAATCAATAACACACACAACCAGTACCATGCACACACAACCAGTACATAACACACAACCCAGTAAACAACTACACACAACAACAGCAAACGCCAGTTCAATCACAACCAACAAGCGCAAACGTAATAAACACACAACCCGTAACAAAACCAACACACAACAAAGTAACAACACACAACCAATAACAACACTTGATTGCAGTGTTATAAAAAACGTATAACTGTAGCTGTTGTGTATATAATTGTATAAGATGAAAGGGGTTAACACGAAGTTACCTTGTTTGGTGGTTGATGTTGTGGTGTCCCTGCTCTCTGTGTGATGTTTAACCCAGTCATACACTGTTGCTGTTGTCCCAATGTGATTAACTTATCTGCAAAAACCGTTCTGTCTTCCTCAACAGGAACCAAGATCTGTAACAAGGACATGTCCTGGGATGTGATCAAGCTCATTTCCCATATCCATTCCCAGCAGGATTGGCCAGTCTGTGCTATAGCCAGAGTATGGTCGGGTTTCCCATTAATTTTTGTCTTTTAAAGGGGAAGTAAGTATTAGTCCAGGATTTCCTCTGCACTACGCAGAGGTGGGTCTGTTAATATGCCAGCCGTTAGCTATTCCTCACTGTCATAACTACTTGGGTTAACACTTTCATAACCGGGCCAACCAAGCATCGCCAACCTGTTCATCGGCCCACCCCACATCATCGCCCCCTCATCGCCACCCTGCATCGCCAACTGCAATCGCACCTTCATGGCACACCCTGCATGGCCAACCTCATCGCCAACCTCCAATCGCCAACTGCATCGCCCCTGTCAGTCAGAACCCCCAATTTTATATTAGTTCAAAAAGTATCGAAAAGTTTAAAATCCTTCAGAGTGCCAATTCAATGGAGATTTTCTGGATCTATGAATATCACGGTGACCAATTCAATGGAGTTTTCCGGAATCTATGGAATATACGGGACCAATTCCAAATGGAGATTTTCCAGATCTATGGAATATACGGTACCAATTCAATAGAGATTTTCGATCTAGTGGATATATGCGGCAATTCATGGAGTTTTTCCAGGATCTATGTGAATATACGGGACCCATTCAATGGGATTTCCAGGTAATCTATGCGACATCATACGGGAACCAATTCAATGAGGATTTTCCATGATCTATGGGAATATATGGGACCAATTCATGGAGTTTTCCGGATCTATGGATTACGGACATTAATATGGAGTTTCCAGGTTAATCACCAATTCAATGGAGATTTTCCAGGATCTAATGAGAATTACTGTGCCCGATTCAATGGAGATTGTTCAGGATCTATGGAGATATAGGCAAAATTCAATGGAATTTCCAGGATCCTAATGGAAGATTAGGGACCAATTCAATGGAGATTTTCCGAGACTATGGAACATCGGGACCAAATTCAATGTAGATTTTCCAGGATCTATGGAATATAAGGGACCAATTCAATGGAGATTTCCAGGATCCTATGGAATATCAACGGGACTAATTCATTGGAGATTTCCAGGATCTTGGAATATCGGGACCAATTCAATGAGAATTTCCAGGATCTAGGAATACGACAATAAATTATATCCAGGAGGATGCCAATTCAAGTGGCGATTTTCCGGACTAGGATCTACACCATTTCAGGATATTCCAGATGATATTAGGCGGACCAATTCAATGGAGATTTTCCAGGATCTATGGAATATCTGGACCAATTCAATGGAGATTTTCCAGGATCTATTGAATATACGGACCATTCAATGGAGATTTTCCAGGATCTATGGAATATATAGGGACCAATCCTGGGATTTTCCCAGGATCTATGGTGATATATATGGACCAATTCATGAGATTTTCCAGGATCTATGGGATATAGGACCAATTCAATGGATATTTTCCAGGATCTATGGAATATATGAACCCAATCTGAATTCAGGTATGAAATTCTGGGCCAATTAAGGGATTTTTGTTGTCGACGTGGATTCATTTACATCACGTCGTTGGTGTGGGGCATGTGACTCATTTACGTCACAGAAAAAAGAAACCAAACAACAAAAAAAACGTGGGCAGGCGAGGTGGAGAGCAGGGTTTGGGCTATGCATACGTGTTCGAGGGTTGGTGTCAGGAAAAGGGGCGTGATGGGTTGGAGATCAGGACTCTTTCCGTCGTGGTAGATTGGGGGTGGTCTTGCAGAGCGTGTGAGACCCACCCCAATTCGAGGGAGACCCCAGAAGATCCGGAGGGGTGGGATATCTGGCTAATGTATAAACTGAGGACCTGTTGTCCTTGAGAACACATTTGTTCATGGATAGAGAACTGGTTGTTGGATCGAAAACAGAGAGTGGTGGTTCAAGGAGCTACATCTATTGGTAAGTCGAAGCCGGAGTTCCTCAGGGTTTCTGTCTTGGGTCCGCTTCTCGTTTAATCTGTTTTTAATAAATGACTTAGAAGGGACATTGAGAGCAAGGTCTCTTGTTTGCGTATTGACACTACCCTATGCCGAGCTAGCTTTGGAAACTTCCAATGATGTTGCAAGTGCTCCAAGCATAACTAAATAATTGATCACAAATGGGCACAGAATGGCAGATGGGATTCATGGTGATAAATTTAGGTGATGGCATTTGGGAATTTATAACGCCAACATCTTCCTAATCGCTTACAATTCCATGTATCACTATCCCAATCAGTGCCCGCCCCAGAAGAGCTTACAATCTAGGCACATTTCGTTGACACATACAACTCTATCAGTATGTCTTTATGATTGTGGGGGAACCGGAGTGCCCGAGGAAACCCCACTACAACACAGGGAGAACATACAAACTCCTTGCAGATGTTCCAGGATCGAACTCGGACCTCAGCGCGTGCAAGGGATCATGCTAACCACTGAGCCACCTGTACTACCCACTGGGAAACACCTGAACACACGTCACCTCTAACCCACTGATGCCACCCGTGCTAACACACCCTTGCCACGACCACCGGTTCTAACCACGAGCCACCGTGCTAACATCCACTGACCACCGTAACTAACCACCCTGAGCCACCGTACTAACCACTGAACCACCGTGTACCACTAGCACCCTACCCTGGCCACCGTGCTAACCACTGACCCAACCGTCATAACCACTGAGCCTGCTAACCCTGTCAAGCCACTGCAACCTGCACCTGACCACGTGGGGGCTAACCACTCTGGCGTACTAACCCACTGAGCCACCGGCTGCCCCTGAATTTCTCTGGTTTGGTCGCCATTACACATTTATGGTGCAATGACCACCTCTTACTAACAGACTGTGTTCAAGAGATGAAGAACTAGATAAGTCATAACTAAAATTAATAAGGGGTATTGAGGATTTTTTCTACTTTTATTGCCAGTAAAACTGGACATCATGATTATACTGGACAGATAAAATGAACAGTCGCCATCTATTGAGGACCATCAGAATAGCATCACTTCACGATTTTTTTGCTGTCTTTGCAGCTGTTAGATACCCAGAAGAGTTTTTAGCCCTTTACTAACTCACTGCTGGAATCAGTGTGTTTTTTTTAGCCCAGGTATCATGAAGTACCCACCAACAATCACATTCCTACACCATGATTTAAAGGCACAGTATCGCAATACAATGCCCTTCGTTTCTTCGTAGGGGGTTTGGGGTCTACCACCTAGAATATTTTGGTTTGTCACTACTAATAATTATAATATTTGTCAGAATGGTCGTTCACCTTTTTCCACTACCCAGTGAAATCTCACCCAAATACCAGAAGAAGAAGTGTCACACGGGAACCATTTTTAGTGCTTCAGTGATTATTTATTGGCGATGTGGCACAACACTGGTCTTTCATCCGGTGCAGTAACACTCAATACCCAAATACCACCCACCGGATACTACTGTAGCTCACAGAATGGGGTTTTTCACCCTTTACATATTGTTTTGGGTGCTAAAAAGATGTCTTCACTTAGACTGTTTCGAGTTGCTGTAATGGGAGGGCCTATCACTTTAGAAACCAGAGTGGATTAAGGACCAAATTTGCCCGAATGGATTGAACAGTTGGGGTTCCCTTGTTCTTGTTTGTATGGCTATGGTACTGAATGGGGCCCGCCCCCACACCTCAGGCACCCAGAACCCAGTCCTGGTTTCTGTACTAGGGTCTACATCTTAGACCCATTCCTAGTTACTGTAATAGGGGTCACAAAATCCTTAGAACCCAGTCCTAGTTTACTGAAAGGGGTCTACACCTCTAGAACCCAGTCCTGACTGTATCTAGGGTCACATCCTTAGAACCCATCCTAGTTACTGTACAGGGGTCTACATACAATCCTTAGAACCCAGTCCTATTTACTGTAATCAGGGTACTAACGATCCTTAGAACCCATCCTAGTTCTTAAGGTCCTATCGAATCGTTCTAGTTACGGACTAGGGTCTACCTAAACATTTCCTGTTATTGAAGTCACACTTAGACTTCTAGTTCTGTAATAGGGGTCTTACCAAATCCTTAGAACCCGTTCTAGTTACTTAATAGGGGTACATTAAACCCAGCAGACTAATAGGTCCTTACTCCTAAACCCCGTCCTAGTATCCTGTAATAGGGGTCTACATCCTTAGAACCCAGTTCGAGTTACTGAATAGGGGTCTACAATCCTAGAACCCATTCCTAAGTTTACTGTATTTTAGGGGTCTACACCTTAACCCATTCTATTCTAACGAGTCTCATTTAAACCTAAGTTACTGTAATTAGGGTCTAAACATCCTTAGAACCCCAGTTCTAGTTACTGTAATAAGGGGTCTAACATCCTTAGTAACCCTTTTCTAGTTTACTGTAATAGTGGTCTACAACCTTAGAACCCATTCTCAGTTTCTATATAGGGGTCTAACATCCTTTAGAACCCGTCCTAGTTACTGAATGGGGCCTACATCCTTAGAAACCCCCGTCCTAGTTTACGTAATAGGGGTCTACATCCTTAGAAACCCAGTTCTATTTCTGTAATAGGGTCCTCTACACCTTAGAACTCCGTTCTATTACTGTTAATAGGGTCTACATCCGTTAAACCCAGTCCTAGTTTACTGTATGGGCCACAAATCCTTAGACACTCCAGTCCTAGTTTTGTATAGGGTTCTACATACCCTTTAAACCCAGTCATCGTTACTGTAATAGGGGTCTACATCCTTAAGAACATCAGTCTATCTTTACTGTAATATGGGGCTACATCCTATAAGCCCAGTTCTAGTTTACTGTAAAGGGTCTTAATCCGTCTACATCCTTAGAACCCAGTTCTAGTTACTGTAATAGGGGTCTACACCCTTAGAACCCAGTTCTAGTAACTGTAATAGGGGTCTACATCCTTAGAACCCAGTTCTAGTTGATGTAATGGGGGTCTACATACTTAGAACCCAGTTCTAGTTGATGTAATGGGGGTCTACATACTTAGAACCCAGTTCTAGTTACTGTAATAGGGGTCTACACCCTTAGAACCCAGTTCTAGTTACTGGAATAGGGGTCTACATCCTTAGAACCCAGTTCTAGTTACTGGAATAGGGGTCTACATCCTTAGAACCCAGTTCTAGTTACTGGAATAGGGGTCTACACCCTTAGAACCCAGTTCTAGTTACTGTAATAGGGGTCTACACCCTTAGAACCCAGTTCTAGTTACTGTAATAGGGGTCTACATCCTTAGAACCCAGTTCTAGTTACTGTAATAGGGGTCTACATCCTTAGAACCCAGTTCTAGTTACTGTAATAGTGGTCTACATCCTTAGAACAAAGATTAGTATATCACACAATATAGTATACAACACAATAAAGTAAATCACACAATATAGAATACCACACAAAGTATATCACACAATATAGAATACCACACAATAAAGTAAATCACACAATATAGAATACCACACAATAAAGTATATCACACTATTTATTATACTGCACAATAAAGTATATCACACAATAAAGTATATATTTAGACTGTATATAGACTGCAGATTCTGTATAAACTGTAAAAAGAATGAATTTAGACTGTATATTACAGTGTATAGACTGTATATACTGTAGTCTGTATATAATGAATGCAGATAGATTCTGTATAGACTGTATATAGATTGTATATAGAATGTATTTAGACTATATTGTATATAGTATTAGACTGTATTTGTATATAGACTGTATATACTGTAGACTGTAGATAGATTCTGTATATTTTATATATAGAATGTATTTAGACTGTATATAATTGTAGACTGTATATAGATTGGAAATAGCTTCTGTATAGTTTGTATATAGAGTGTATTTAGACTATATAACTGTATATAGACTGCAGATAGATTCTGTATAGTGTGTATATAGAATGTATTTAGACTGAATATAACTGTATATAGACTGCAGATAGATTCTGTATAGTGTGTATATAGAATGTATTTAGACTGAATATAACTGTAGGCTGTATATAGACTGCAGATAGATTCTGTATAGTGTGTATATAGAATGTATTTAGACTGAATATAACTGTAGACTGTATATAGACTGCAGATAGATTCTGTATAGTGTGTATATAGAATGTATTTAGACTGAATATAACTGTAGACTGTATTTAGACTGCAGATAGATTCTGTATGGTGTGTATATAGAATGTATTTAGACTGAATATAACTGTATATAGACTGCAGATAGATTCTGTATAGTGTGTATATAGAATGTATGTAGACTGAATATAACTGTAGACTGTATATAGACTGCAGATAGATTCTGTATAGTTTGTATATAGAATGTATTTAGACTGAATATAACTGTAGGCTGTATATAGACTGCAGATAGATTCTGTATAGTGTGTATATAGAATGTATTTAGACTGAATATAACTGTAGACTGTATATAGACTGCAGATAGATTCTGTATAGTTTGTATTTAGACTGAATATAACTGTAGGCTGTATATAGACTGCAGATAGATTCTGTATAGTTTGTATATAGAATGTATTAAGACTGAAAATAACTGTAGGCTGTATATAGACTGCAGATAGATTCTGTATAGTTTGTATACGGAATGTATTTAGACTGAATATAACTGTAGGCTGTATATAGACTGCAGATAGATTCTGTATAGTGTGTATACGATGTATTGAGACTGAATATAACTGTAGGCTGTATATAGACTGCATATAGATTCTGTATAGTGTGTATATAGAATGTATTTAGACTGAATATAAACTGTAGGCTGTATATAGACTGCAGATAGATTCTGTTAGTGTTGTATATAGAATGTATTTAGACTGAATTATGTAGGCTGTATATAGACTGCAGATAGATTCTGTATAGTGTGTATATAGAATGTATTAGACTGAATATAACGTAGACTGTATATAGACTGCAGATAGATTCTGTATAGTGTTGTGTATTTTAGACTGAATATAACTGTAGACTGTATATAGCTGCAGATAGATGTGTATAGTGTGTATATAAATTATTGACTGAATATAACTGTAGGCTGTATAAGACTGCAGATATTTCTGTATAGTGTTGTACATAGAATTATTTAGACTGAATATAACTGTAGGCTGTATATAGACTGCAGAGATCTGTATAGTTTGTATATAGAATGTATTTAGACTGAATATAACTGTAGACTTTATGAGACTGCAGATAGATTCTGTTATAGTGGTGTATATAGAAGTATTTAGACTGAATATAAACTGTAGGCAGTATATAGACTGCAGATAGATTCTGTATAGTGTGTTATGAATGTATTTAGACTGAATATAACTGTAGGCTGTATATAGACTGCAGATAGATTCTGATAGTGTGTATATGGAATGTATTTAGACTGAATATTACTGAC
Source organism: Hymenochirus boettgeri (assembly GCA_019447015.1). NCBI lineage: Eukaryota > Metazoa > Chordata > Amphibia > Anura > Pipidae > Hymenochirus > Hymenochirus boettgeri. Next base: position 197,200 of record JAACNH010000262.1, on the reverse strand, counting down.
TGTATATAGACTGCAGATAGATTCTGTATATGTATATAGAATGTATTTAGACTGAATATAACTGTAGACTGTATATAGACTGCAGGTAGATTCTGTATGTGTGTATATAGAATGTATTTAGACTGAATATAACTGTAGACTGTCTTAGACTGCAGGTAGATTCTGTATAGTGTTTAATAGAATGTATTTAGACTGAATAACTGTACTGTAATAGACTGCAGAGATTCTGTATAGTGTGTATATAGATGTATTTAGACGAATATAACTGTAGGCTGGTATATAGGCTGCAGATAGATTCTGTATAGTGTGTATATAGAATGTTATTTAGACCTGATAACTGTAGACTGTATATAGACTGCAGATAGATTCTGTATAGTTTATTGTATTTAGACTGAATAACTGTAGACTGTATATAGACTGCAGATAGATTCTGTATATGTTGTATAAGAATGTATTTAGACTGAATATACTGTAGGCTGTATATAGACTGCAGATAGATTCTGTATAGTGTTATTATAGAATGTATTTAGACTGAATATAACTGTAGGCTGTATAAGACTGCAGATAGATTCTGTATAGTGTGTATTAGAATGTATTTAGACTGAAAATACACTGAGGCGGTATATAGACTGCAGATAGATTCTGTATATGTGTTATATAGAATGTATTTAGACTGAATATAACTGTAGACTGTATATAGACTGCAGATAGATTCTGTATATGTGTGTATATAGAATGTATTTAGACTGAAATATAACTGTAGACGTATATAGACTGCATAGTAGATTCTGTATAGTGTGTATATAGAATGTATTTAGACTGAATATACACTGTAGACTGTATATAGACTGCGATAGATTCTGTATGTGGTATATAGAATGTATTAGACTGAATATAACTGTAGGCTGTATATAGACTGCAGATAGATTCTGTATAGTGTGTATATGAATGTATTTAGACTGAATTAACTGTAGACTGTTATATAGACTGCAGGTAAGATTCTGTATAGTGTGTATATATAATGTATTTAGACTGTATACTGTAGGACGTATATAGACTGCAGAGATTCTGTATAGTGTGTATATAAATGTATTTAGACTGAAATAACGTAGACTGTATATAGACTGCAGATAGATTCTGTATAGTGTGTATATAGAAGTATTTAGACTGAATATAACTGTAGGCAGTATATAGACTGGCGATAGATTCTGTATATTGTGTATATGAATGTATTTGACTGAATATAACGTAGGCTGTAGATAGACTGCAGATAGATTCTGTATAGTGTGTATAGGAATGTATTTAGACTGAATATACCTGTAGAACTGTATATAGACCTGCAGATAGATTCTGTATAAGTGTGTATATAGAATGTATTTAGACTGAATATACCTGTAGCTGTATATAGACTGCAGGTAGATTCTGTATATGTGTATATAATGTATTTAGACTGAATATAACTGTAGGCGTATATAGACTGCAGATAGATTCTGTATAGTGTGTATATGAATGTATTAGACGAATATAACTGTAGGCTGTATATAGACTGCAGATGATTCTGTATAGTGTGTAATGGAATGTATTTAGACTGATCTATAACTGTAGACTGTATATAGACTGCAGATCGATTCTGTATAGTGTGTATATAGAATGTATTTAGACCTGAATATAACTGTAGGCTGTATAACACTGCAGGTAGAATCTGTATAGTTTGTATATAGAATGTATTTAGACTGAATATAACCGTAGGCTGTATATAGACTGCAGATAGATTCTGTATAGTGTGTATATAGAATGTATTTAGACTGAATATAACCGTAGGCTGTATATAGACTGCAGATAGATTCTGTATAGTGTGTATATAGAATGTATTTAGACTGAATATAACCGTAGGCTGTATATAGACTGCAGATAGATTCTGTATAGTGTGTATATAGAATGTATTTAGACTGAATATAACTGTAGGCTGTATATAGACTGCAGATAGATTCTGTATAGTGTGTATATAGAATGTATTTAGACTGAATATAACTGTAGGCAGTATATAGACTGCAGATAGATTCTGTATAGACTGTATATGGAATGTATATAGACTTTATAATCTAGAGAAAAAGCTGCCATATAATAACCAGTGTCTTCTAATAAATTGAATTATTTCCCTATGTGAGAAGTGGTGATTTAATCCTCTCATAGCCAGATGTGGTGGGTTTTCTAGTTCCCCACTATAACCATACTTTCATAACATAGGGTTTGTGGATGAATGAAGTGTCTGTAGTCGGTGATTACTCTCTAGCCCTCTCACTGCATAAACAAACGGACAATCTGCACTCACAATGGGGCATTGACTTTACTGTCAATGAGTGGAGGAAAAGAGCCAGGAAATTGTCTTTATAATAACTATAATAATGGGGTAACTAATGCTATTAGTCTAAATATTTATAAATGGACTAGCAAAAGTGTGCCCGTTGGTGCGTGGTGGGAATTATGTGTGTATGTTTTGCTATGTGTAGTTGCAGTGCTCACAGGAACCATCAGGAAACATCCAGGGGGACAATAATAAAATTAGTCTGAAGGTCCTAAAAAAAAACCAAATAATCGCATCATATTAAATGAACAAACACACACTTATATCCTCCCTTACCTATACTACCTGCCAGCTAGAATATAGAGGGTCTATGTGGAATAAACCTGCAGGTCTGAGAACTGACCCAGGCAATCTAAACAGCACCTTTGGGCAATGAAAAGCAGCCCATACATATATCCGATTTTACTTTCCCGACCGAGTGCTCCCGCGACATTAGAGCGATCCTGCAAGAACCGCCTGTCTGTGGCATAGAAGAATGGGAAAGGTGGTTCTGGCAAGATCAAAGTAATATTGCATGAGCGCTTGGTTGGATAAGTAAAATCAGATATATGTATAGCCACCTTAAATCCTATACAGTGTCCTGATTAACATGCAAGGTTCATATTTATTAGTATTTACCACAACAAGTTTAACTAACCTATGGGGTTAGGACTTGGGAGCACAGGATACTGATTGAATATACATGTTAGGGAGAGGTGTGGATAGAGGAGCTAAAAGCTCCACACAGAGTATAAAATGAAATAGAGCTTTCTTATAACAGACGGTACCTCCTATAATCATGTTATTATAATAGCATTGCCTTAATAATCTAACATATAAACACGTATTTCTCACTTAAAGAAATGGGTGGGGACATGCAAAGTATCTTATTTACTGCCTGTGGCAAAGACATGTGTCTAGATATAATACAGCCTAATGGTATAGAGCAGGCCTGTTTAACTTGTGACCTTTTACATGTTTGAAAACCACAATTCCCAGCATTACGAAGGTGGGGCGATACTGATATAAGATTGCCGTTCGGATCACTGGTAGATACATGGTAGCTGGTAGTGCGAGTGTGGTTTTCTAACGGATACTATATAATTTTGAAATTACGATGATGAATGTACCTATACCTCGTAGTTCTGGTTGGTTACGGGATACTAATCATTTGAATACTGGGATTTAATATAACTGAGTTCTGGTGGGGCGGGGATACTCATATAGCAGTGGCTGTACACAGCGTCCATAACCGTGTCAGAAACAACACACCCACAGGTTGTGGATGTGTGTCGAGCGTCTGTACGGGATACTATTAAATTGAAATTACTGGTATTTATACAATACTGTAATCTGGTTGTACGGGATACTATCTATATAATAAACAATATACTAGGTAATATAAAGACATAACGAGTATACATGTGGTCCAATGTGTCACAGGCAAGTGGCTGAAAATAAATAATATGGGGGGAGTGTGATCTAGTCCGACACAACATGATGTGACGGTGTGCATAATGAGTAAGGTATGTGCGTGGTAATGGCGAGTCTGCAGGACGGGCGTCATTGCGTCCTGCAGTTTTTGAGGTGAATAAAAGCATACGTTCAATCCGTGCTCGTCGCTCTGTGTGACCAATATCCTCATTTCCTCCTATGTTGATGCAACTGGCGTGTGACCCATGTTACGCGGACACACCCCTGTGTCAGTGTCCGGCCTGGAACACGTTGTCCCTGGCGAACAAGGAGGGAGGCACGGACACCCGGGAGAGTCAGCGAAGCGAAGCTGGAAGAAATAAAACTGGGTATGCTCAACATGGTCGAGGCAATAACAACAAAATGTGTGTCAACCATGGACACAGTAACACACAGAAGAGCTACTGTGCTGTATGCGACACTGCACATATGCTAGAGCATCACATAAATACTAGTATACGATAACACATTTACACACATTTTTTATTTTGACATGCCTTTTTTTTCACTGTTAACATTAAATTGTCTATAATACGGATCTGTGGTACATACATAGAAGTAACACAACGGAACTCTCATACTGTTATTAACATTACTGGTCGTGAAAATCGTCAAGCCGAACAATCCGAATATAGAAGAGCACACTCACACGTGCGGTAAAAGACTGATGCTGTTTTAGACCACTACACACACATGGGTACACTGTCTAACAGTATATCCTAAACAATAACACTGTGCTTGGTTGAGGAACACAATAGAAATTAGTACGTAATTATACTATACACTTAGTTCTGTTGTACGGCACTGATCATATTAAAAGTACACTTATTACATTGCGGTATGTCTGTGTTTTAAAGATACTTAATAATTTAAATTACTTATAATACTATACTGTTGTCTTGGTACTGATACAAAATTGAGATTACGGTATATCATAATATCTTGAGTTCTTTTGTACGGCGTACTATAAATATAAAATTACTCGTATAATACATATCACTGTATGTTCTTTTGGTTTACGGTTGGATCTATATACTATTTGAATACCTTGCTTGTTGTGTGGAATACATATACTTATCTTGGCTGTTGGTACGTGACTATATAATTGATAGCATTACTGGTAATTATACATATCTGTAGTTCCTGGGGGTTGGTCGGGACTATTAATATTGAGAATTACTGGTATTAATACATATACTGTAGTTCTGGTTGGTACGGGGAAACTAATAATATTGAAAATTACTGGTATTATTACATATACTGTAGTTCGTTGGTACGGGGATACTATATAATATTGAGAATTACTGTATTAATACATTACTGTAGTTCTGTTGGTACAGGGATACTATATAATATTCAGAATTACTGGTATTAATACTATACTGTAGTTCTGGTTGTAAGGGATCATATAATTTGAGAATTACTGTTATTATAACTATACTGTAGTTCTGGTTGGTATGGGGATACTAATAATATTGATAAATTACGGTATTAATACACTGTAGTTCTGGTTGGTACGGGGATACTATCTATAAATTGAGATTACTGTATTAATACAATACTGTAGTTCTGGTAGTTACGGGGATACTATATAATATTGAGAATTATACTGGTATTAATACATATCTGTTTCTGGTTGGTACGGGGATCTATATAATATTGAGAATTACTAGTTTTTAATACATATACTGTATTTCTGGTTGGTACAAGGGATGTAGGGATGTTATATAATATTAGAATTACTGGTATTAATACATATATTGTAGTTCTGGTTGGTACAGGCGATACTATAATAATTAGAATTACTGTATTAATCAATATCCTGTAGTTCTGTTGTGTACGGGATACTATATATATTGAAATTACTGGTATTATACATATACTGTAGTTCTTGTGGTACGGGGATACTTATAATTTGAGAATTACTGGTATTAATACATAACTGTAGTTCTGGTTGGTACGGGGATACTATATATATTGAGAATTACTGGTATTAATACATATACTGTAGTTCGGTTGGTAGGGGGATACTAAATAATAATTGAGAATTACTGGTATTTAATACTATCTGTAGTTCTGGTTGGTACGGGGTATCTAATAATATTGAGAATTACTGGTATTATTACATATACTGTAGTTCTGGTTGGTACAGGATACTATATAATATTGAGAATTACTGGTATTAATGCATATACTGTGTTTGGTTGGTAAGGGATACTATAATATTGAGAGTTACTGGTATTAATACATCACTGTAGTTTCTGGTTGGTAGGGGATAACTATATAATATTGAGAATTACTGTATTAATACATATACTGTAGTTCTGGTTGGTACGGGGATACTATATAATATTGAAATTACTGGTATAATACATATACTGTAGGTTCTGGTTGTACAGGGATACTATATAATATTGAGAATTACTGGTATAATACATGTACTGTAGTTTCTGGTTGGTAACGGGGATACTATATAATATTGGAATTACTGGTATAATACATATACGTAGTTCTGGTTGGTACGGGATACTATATAATATAAAAATTACTCGTATTAATACATATCTGTATTCTGGTTGGTACGGGATACTATATATTGAGAATTACTGGTATTAATACATAACTGTAGTTCTGGTTGGTACGGGGAACTATATAATATTGAGAATTACTGGTTTTAATACATATACTGTATTCTGGTTGTCAGGGATGCTATATAATATTGAGAATTACTGGTATTATACATATACTGTAGTTCTGGTGGTACGGGGATACTATATAATATTGAGAATTCTGGTATTAATACATATACTGTAGTTTCTGGTTGGTACGGGATACTATATAATATTGAGATTACTGGTATTAAAACATTACTGTGTTTCTGAGTTGATACGGGGATACTATATAATATTAAAAAATTACTGGTATTAATACATATACTGTAGTTCTGGTTGGTACGGGGATACTATATAATATTGAAATTACTGGTATTATACATTACTGTGTTCTGGTTAGTACAAGGTGTTCTATATATATTGAGAATTACTGGTATTATACATATACTGTAGTTTCGGTTGGTACGGGGATACTATATAATATTGAGAATTACTGGTATTAATACATATACTGTAGTTCTGGTTGGTAGGTAATACTATATAATATTAGAAATTACTGGTATTATACATATACTTAGTTCTGGTTGGTACGGGATACTATATAATATTGAGAATTCTGGTATTAATACATATACTGTAGTTCTGGTTGGTACGGGGATACTATATAATATTGAGAATTACTGGTATTAATACTATACTGTAGTTCTGGTTGGTACGGGGATACTATATAATAAGTGAGAATTACTGGTATTCATACATACTGTAGTTCTGGTTTGGTACGGGGATACTATAATATTGAGAATTACGGTATTAATACATATACTGTAGTTCTGGTTGGTACAGGGTTGCTATCTTAATATTGAGAATTACTGGTATTACATACATATACTGTAGTTCTGGTTGGTACGGGGATACTATATAATATGAGAATTACTGTATATACATATCTTGTAGTTCTGGTTGGTACGGGTACTAAATAATATTGAAAATTACTGGTATTATTATATACTGTAGTTTCTGGTTGGTACGGGATACTATATAAATTGAGAATTACTGGTATTAATACATATACTGTAGTTCTGGTTGGTACAGGGATACTATATAATATCATGAATTACTGGTATTAATAATATACTGTCTATTCTGGTTGGTACAGGGATACTATATAATATTGAGAATTACTGGTATTAATACATTACTGTAGTTCTGGTTGGTATCGGGTTCGATAATAAATATTCAAAATTATACTGGTATTATTAACATATACTGTAGTTCTGGTTGGTACGGGGATACTATATAATTTGAGAATTACTGGTATTAATACATAGACTGTAGTTCTGGTTGGTACGGGATACTATATATATTGAGAATTACTGGTATTAATACATAGACTGTAGTTCTGGTTGGTACGGGAGACTAAATATATTGAGATTACTGTATTAATACATATACTGTAGTTCTGGTTGGTACGGGGATCCTATTATAATGAGAATTACTGGTAATCATACATATACTGTAGTTCTGGTTGGTACGGGGATACTATATAATATTGAGAATTACTGGTATTAATACATATCGGTAGTTCTGGTTGGGTACGGGTGCTATATAATATTGAGATTACCTGGTTTAATACAATATACTGTAGTTCTGGGTTGGTACGGATCTATATCATTTGAGAATTACTGGTATTAATACAATTACTGTATTTCTGTTGGTACGGGTACTAAATAATATTGAAATTACTGGTATTTTACATATACTGTAGTTTCTGTTGGTACGGATACTATATAATATTGAGATTACTGGTATTAATCCATAGACTGTAGTTCTGGTTGGTACAGGGATACTATATAATATCAGAATTACTGGTATTAATACATATACTGTAGTTCTGGTTGGTACAGGGATACTATATAATATTTGAGAATTACTCTGGTATTAATACATATCTGTAGTTCTGTTTGGTAGGGGATACTATATAATATTGAGAATTACTGGTATTAATACATATACTGTAGTTCTGGTTGGTACGGGATACTATATAATATGAGATTACTGGTATTAATACATACTGTAGTTCTGGTAGGTACGGGATACTATATAATATTGAGAATTACTGGTATTAATACATAGACTGTAGTCTTGGTTGGTACGGGATACTATATAATATTGAGAATTACTACTGTTTAATACATATAGACTGTAGTTCTGGTTGGTACAGGGATGTAGGGATGTTTATAATAATTGAGATTCTGGTATTAACATACTGTAGTTCTGGTTGGTACGGCGATACTATATAATATTGATAATTACTGGTATTAATGCATATACTGTAGTTTCCGTGGTTTGGTAGCGGATACTATATTTTGAAATTACTGGTATTATTACATAGACTTAGTTCTGGTTGGTACGGGATACTATATATATTGAGAATTACTGGTATTAATACTAGAACTGTAGTTCTGGTTGGTACGGGGATACTATATACTATTGAGAATTACTGGTATTAATACATATACTGTAGTTCCTGGTGGTACGGGGATACTAATAATATTGAGAATTCTGGTATTAATACATATACTGTAGTTCTGTTGGTACAGGGATACTATATATATTGAGAATTACTGGTTAATACTATACTTAGTCTGGTTGGTACAGGGATACTATATAATAATGAGAATTACTGGTATTAATACATACCTATATTTCTGGTTGGTACAGGGATCCTATATAATATTGAGAATTACTGTAAGAAATACATGTACTGTAGTTTCGGTTGGTACGGGGATACTAATAATATTATTTACTCGTATTAATACATATACTGTGTTGGTTGGTACGGGATACTATATAATATGAGAATTACTGGTATTTACATATACTGTAGTTCTGGTTGGTACAGGGATACTATATAATAATTGATAATATACCAGTAATTCTCAATATTATATAGTATCCCCGTACCAACCAGAAATACAGTATATGTATTAATACCAGTAATTCTCAATATTATATAGTATCCCTGTACCAACCAGAA
>JAACNH010000262.1:68360-187549 GCA_019447015.1 Hymenochirus boettgeri | reverse complement strand
CGCCTTTTTTTTTTGCAGATAGATTCTGTATAGTTTGTACATAGAATGTATTTTAGACTGAATATAACTGTAGGCTGTATATAGACTGCAGATAAGCTGTATAGTGTGTATATAGAATGTATTTAGAATGAAAAAACTGTAGGCTGTATATAGACTGCAGATAGATTCTGTAAGTGTGTATATAGAATGTATTTAGACTGAATATTAACTGTAGGCTGTATATAGACTGCAGATAGATTCTGTATAGTGTGTATATAGAATGTATTTAGACTGATATAACTGTAGACTGTATATAGACTGCCTATAGATTCTGTATAGTGTGTATATAGAATGTTTAGACTGAATATAACTGTAGACTGTATATAGACTGCAGATGATTCTGTATAGTGTGATATAGAATGTATTTAGACTGAATATAACTGTAGGCTGTATATAGACTGCAGATAGATTCTGTATAGTGGGTATATAGAATGTTATTTAGACTGAATATAACTGTAGACTGTATATAGACTGCGGAGTAGATTCTGTTATAGTGTGTATATAGAATGTATTTAGACTCAATATAACGTAGACTGTATAAGACTGCAGGTTAGATTCTGTATAGTGTGTATATAGAATGTATTTAGACTGAATAAACTGTAGAGGATATAGACTGCAGATAGATTCTGTATAGTGTGGTATATAGAATGTATTTAGACTGAATATAACTGTAGGCAGTATATAGACTGCAGATAGATTCTGTATGTGTGTTTGGAATGTATTAGACTGAATATAACTGTAGGCTGTATATAGACTGCAGATAGATTCTGTATAGTGTGTATATGGAATGTATTTAGACTGAATATACTGTAGACGTATATAGATGCAGATAGATTCTGTATAGTGGTATATAGAATGTTATTAGACTGAATATAACTGTAGACATGTATATAGACTGCAGGTAGATTCTGTATAGTGTGTATATAGAATGTATTTAGAAGAATATAACTGTAGGCGTATATAGACTGCAGATAGTTCTGTATAGTGTGTATATAGAATGTATTTAGACTGAATAGAACTGTAGGCTGGATATAGACTGCAGAGATTCTGATATAGTGTGTATATGGAATGTATTTAGACTGAATATAACTGTAGACTGTATATAGACTGCAGATAGATTCTGTATAGTGTGTATATAGAATGTATTAGACTGAATATAACTGTAGGCTGTATATAGACTGAGGTAGATTCTGTATAGTTTGTAATAGAATGTATTTAGACTGAATATAACCGTATAGACAGTATATATAGACTGCAGATAGATTCTGATATAGTTATATAAGGAATGTATTTAGACTGAATAAACGTAGGCTGTATATAGACTGCAGATAGATTCTGTATAGTTTGTATATAGAATGTATTTAGACTGAATAAACCGTAGTGTATATAGACTGCAGATAGATCTGTATAGTTTGTATATAGAATGTAATTAGACTGAATATAACCGTAGGCTGTAATAGACGCAGATAGATCTGTATATGTGTATATAGAATGTATTTAGACTGAATATAACCGTAGGCTGTATATAGACTGCAGATAGATTCTGTATAGTTTGTATATAGGAATGTATTTAGACTGATATAAACGTAGGCTGTATATAGACTGCAGATAGATTCTGTATAGTGTGTATATAGAATGTATTTAGACGCTTTGATTTAGGATATAAAACCGTAGGCTGTATATAGACTGCGATAGATTCTGTATAGTGTTGTATATAGAATGTATTTAGACTGAATATAACTGTAGGCTTGTATATAGACTGCAGATAGATTCTGTATAGTGTGATATAGAATGTATTTAGATGAATATAACTGTAGGCAGTATATAGACTGCAGATAGATTCTGTTATAGACTGTATTGGAATGTATATAGACTTTATAATCTAGAGAAAAAGCTTGCCATAATAACCAGTGTCTTCTAAAAATTGAATTATTTCCCTATGTGAGAAGTGGTGATTTAATCCTCTCATAGCCAGATGTGTGGGTTTTCTAGTTCCCCATATAAACCATACTTTCATAACATAGGGTTTGTGGATTGAATGAAGTGTCTGTAGTCGGTGTTATCTCTAGCCCTCTCACTGCATAAACAAACGGACAATCTGCACTCACAATGGGGCGCATTGACTTTACTGTCAATGAGTGGAGGAAAAGAGCCAGGAAATTGTCTTTATAATAACTATATAATGGGGTAACTAATGCTATTAGTCTAAATATTAAAATGGACTAGCAAAAGTGTGCCCGTTGGTGCGTGGTGGGAATTATGTGTGTATGTTTTGCTATGGTAGTTGCAGTGCTCACCGGAACCATCAGGAAACATCCAGGGGACAATAAAAATTAGTTATGAAGGTCCTAAAAAAAAAACCAAATAATGCGCATCATATTAAATGAAAAACACACACTTATATCCTCCCTTACTATACTAACTGCCAGCTAGATATAGAGGGTCTATGTGGAATAAACCTGCAGGTCTGAGAACTGACCCAGGCAATCTAAACAGCACCTTTGGGCAATGAAAGCAGCCCATACATATATCCGATTTTACTTTCCGACCGAGTGCTCCCGCGACATTAGAGCGATCCTGCAAAGAACCGCCTGTCTGTGGCATAGAAGAATGGGAAGGTGGTTCTGGCAAGATCAAAGTAATATGCATGAGCGTTGGTTGGATAAGTAAAATCAGATATATGTATAGCCACCCCTCCTAAATCCTATACAGTGTCCTGATTAACATGCAAGGTTCATATTTATTAGTATTTACCACAACAAGTTTAACTAATATGGGGTTAGGACTTGGAGAACAGGATACTGATTGAATATACATGTTATTGGGAGAGGGTGGATAGAGGAGCTAAAAGCTCCACACAGAGTATAAAATGAAATAGAGCTTTCTTATAACAGACGGACCTCCTATAATCATGTTATTAAATAGCATTGCCTTAATAATCTAACAATATAAACAGTATTTCTCACTTAAAGAAATGGGTGGGGAACATGCAAAGTATCTTATTTACTGCCTGTGGCAAAGACATGTGTCTAGAATAATCAGCCTAATGGTAGAGAGCAGGCCTGTGTAACTTTTAACTTGTGACCTTTTACATGTTTGAAAACCACAATTCCCAGCATTCTCTGTTTGCAGTAAGTTTTTTCTTAATATCCTGTAGCTAAGGCATCTGTCTAGATCTAATACAGCTTAAGCGTGTGACCTTTCACATGTTTGAAAACTACAAATCCCAGCATTCTCTGTTTTGCAGTTAGTGTCTTCTTAATGAACTTTTCACATGTTTAAAACTACAACTCCCAGCATTCCCTAACTGCAGAGAATTCTGGAAAACTTTTTTTCATACATCCTGGAATTAAGACATTTTCCTGACTTACAGACATTAAAACCCACGGTCATGCTTTAGCGCTTCCTACCCAAGGGTTTGAACATGCAATTGATTCATCTGCCCTTCCCTTACATCCATGGCTATTAGACTATTGGATTAGGGAAGCATTATATGGGTCGATTGGTTGGCGCAACGTTAATGCCCGCTTTGCTGCGGCAGCGCGAGTACCAGAAGAGGCACAAAAGTTAGAATTGAGGCTGCACTCGCAGTTGCCTTCCGTCATATGCCCGGGTGCCTCCCCAGTCAAAGCAATAAATACAAGGTAGAAGAATCGGGGCACTCCACGGGACTTGGTTGAGTTAAACTTTTATTAATCAAGTTTAAACATGTCGATGCATTTCGGCTACACCGAGCCGTCGTCAGGACATCAGAGTATACCTCATATCCGGCAATTTAACCACTGACGGAAAAGTGATAGTCCATCCCCATACACACCCCCAACCCGCCCATTGGAGTCTGTAAGCACTTTACCCAAAGAGTCCATGACCATTAAAACTATAAAAACGTATAAAAACAATAAAACAACTACAAATACCCAATAGGGATAGAACTCGGCTCACAGATGTCACCAAAGCCACAAAAGGCTGAGGTAGACAAAGACCACACACCAGTATAGCTACAGTTACATATACAAAAGGACACATACATATATAAGGAAAAACATATACAAGGAAACAAAGTAACAAGATGTAACCAATCCAAAAGCTATTACATAGATCATCCTATAGGAAACAAGCTAAAGATATCTGCTCATTTAGACCCCGTGGGGATAATGTATCTAGGCGGCGAATCCTTCATGTTGGAGGAGTACATGGTCACGATTAACGCCGGCTCTATTTTGTATAGATTCTATAGCCATCCAGCGTAAATTACTAAGCTGGTGGCGAGCCTTCTTAAAGTGCCGTGCCACTGACCGTTCACCATAAACAGTCATTTATCAACATAGATATTGCCCAGATACATTGGTGTAACTGGTTACAATCAACCAATACGGTAGCATAACTCCATGACAAACTCAAACAAACCAATTAAATGGAAATAAATACCAACACAAATTTGGGCACGCACAACGGGGGAGGGGCCTCCAGTGGCGGAGCTGGGCGGGGAGATGGCAGCTCGATACTACGCACTAACGGTCAGTACAAGTGATTTAAGAAGTTAAGTTAATATCGTGTTGTTAAAATGTAATTAATCTATTTTACTAGACAAAGTCAAGATCAATTCCAAGCTCGAATACCTAGCAAGTTTAAAATCTGTCACCATTCCAGCTACAGCAAAACTGCTCACAGAGGAAAAGTTTTTGAGAGCAAGGAACTTGATTGACAGCTGAAATATAAGACATTTAGATTGGATATCTAAAGAAATAGGGGACAGAGCAAAGAAGGTATGTACAAGAATTTAAGCCAAATTTAAAAGATCAGATAGATGAGTATAGACGATAATGCAGAAACAATATTGGTGGAGCTGTGTACAGGAAGCAAGAAGGTGGGTAAATTAATTGTGTATGTTATAAGCCGCCAAATGCCGGGGAGGAGGTGGAAATGAATCTCCATATGCAGTTGGCGAAGGCTGCTGGTATGGGGCATGTTCTGGTTATGGGGAATTTCAATTACTCAGAGATATAATATTGAGAATTACTGGTATTAATACATATACTGTAGTTCTGGTTGGTACGGGGATACTATATAATATTGAGAATTACTGGTATTAATACATATACTGTAGTTCTGGTTGGTACAGGAATACTATATAATATTGAGAATTACTGGTATTAATACATATACTGTAGTTCTGGTTGGTACAGGGATACTATATAATATTGAGAATTACTGGTATTAATACATATACTGTAGTTCTGGTTGGTACGGGAATACTATATATTATTGAAAATTACTGGTATTAATACATATACTGTAGTTCTGGTTGGTACGGGGATACTATATAATATTGAGAATTACTGGTATTAATACATATACTGTAGTTCTGGTTGGTACGGGGATACTATATAATATTGAGAATTACTGGTATTAATACATATACTGTAGTGTCTGGTTGTACGAGGGAATACTATATATTATTGAAATTACTGGTATTAATACATATACTGTAGTTCTGGTTGGTACGGGGATACAATAAATTGAGAATTACTGGTATTAATACATATACTGTGTTCTGGTTGGACGGGGATACTATATAATATTGAGAATTACTGGTATTAATACATATCTGTAGTTCTGGTTGTAGGGACAGATACTATAATATTGAGATTACTGGTATTAATACATATACTGTAGTTCTGGTTGTGACGGGATACTATTAATATTGAGAATTACTGTGTATTAACTAATATACGTTAGTTCTGGTTGGTACGGGAGGGACTAATAATATTTGAAATTACTGGTATTAATACATATACTGTAGTCTGTTGGTACAGAATAGATATATATTGAAATTACTGGTATTAATACATATACTTGTAGTCTGGTTGGTCAGGGGTACTTATATATTGAGAATTACTGGTATTAATACATATACTGTAGTTCTGGTTGTACAGGGATACTATAATATTGAGAATTACTGGTATTAATACATACTACTGTAGTTCTGGTTGGTACAGGGAGATACTATATAAATCTTGAGAATTAGGATTAATACATATACTGTAGTTCCGGTTGGTACGGGGATACTATATAATATTGAGAATTACTGGTATTAATACATATACTGTAGTTCTGGTTGGTACGGGGATACTATATAATATTGAGAATTACTGGTATTAGGAATATACTACTTTTTGATCATGTTATGTTACTGGTTGGTTACGGGTTGATACACTAGTATAATATTGAGAATTACTGGTAAAATACATATACTGTAGTTTGGTTGGTACGGGGAATACTAATATATATTGATAATTACTGGGTATTTAATACAATACTGTAGTTCTGGTTGGTAAGGGATACATATAATATTGAAATTACGGTATAATAACATTAATGTGTTCTGGTTGTACAGGAGGATATATAATATTGAGAATTACTGGTTTAATACATATACTGTAGTTCTGGTGGTACAGGGATACTATATAATATTGAGATTACCGGTATTAATACATATACTGTAGTTCTGGTTGGTACAGGGATACTATATAATATTGAGAATTACTGGTATTAATACATATACTGTAGTTCTGGTTTGGACGGGGATTATATAATATATAATATTGAGAATTACTGGTATTAATACATATACTGTAATTCTGGTTGGTACAGGGATACTATATAATATTGAGAATTACTGGTATTAATACATATACTGTAATTCTGGTTGGTACAGGGATACTATATAATATTGAGAATTACTGGTATTAATACACATACTGTAGATCTGGTTGATCCAGGGATACTTTCCGATTGCCGTTTGGAGTCCGTAAGGAATTTCCCCCCCTCTTTTTTAGCTGTTTTTTTTTTTGCTATCCTCTGGATCAACTGCTAGGTAGGGTCAAAAAGGAGGGTGAAAAGGTTGGACTTGATGGATGAATATGTCTTTATTCAACCTTAATTACTATGTTACACTTCAGGTCAGAATTTCGGATGTCCTATCCGAGGTTCTTTGACAAAGCTACAAAATTAAAAAACAATGTGACCATTCAAGTTATTTTCAAAGTGATCCGATTGTTAACATATATACAATATGGTCATCGTACTATATAAAATAGGATAATATTGTAATGTGTGTGGCTCCTTAAAGGGGAACTGTGGTCTCCATACAAGTTGAGTTTAAATGAAAGGCCAGTTTCCTACCTTTAAAACCAGCCATCAACCACCTCTCTACGTGCTCCACAACCTAAGATATAAAGACATTACAGACCAGAAAGTTAATTGGTGGGAGGATGACATGTGACATTCCTAAGGCTTCTCCTGCACAGTGCCGCTGGCGAGCACAGCCTCATACAGTGAGGGAGGCAGGAAGTCCCTCCCCCTCCCTACTGTGTGAAGATCCCCACAGAAAAGGTAAGGCTGGGTACACACGGCCAGACTATCAGTCCCAACCGAGCGTTCGCTACGGCGGGTGAATTTGGGAATAGGGAACCACCGATCAATCGGAATTTTCCGACGCGTCCGAACGTTGACGGTCGCGGCCGGCGACCCCACACCAGCCGATATTTTCGGCCAACCGACTGAAAGTGCTGTGAATAGGTTGGTCGGCCAAAAATATTGTCTGGTGTGTATCCAGCCTAAGGGTATCTACAGCCCTACCTCCCACTATGTGAAAACAGCCTTTTCAGGCAGATTTCTGACTCTGCCTGAAAAGGCTGTTTTCACTCTGCTTTCTGTAGAGGGTGGGTTGTTTGAACGGGAAGGGGCCCACAGCACCCATGAGTGGGCGGGGCCAATGGGGCTGTAAGGGAAGGGGCCAAGGGGGGCCTGCAAAGGAGGGGCCATGGGGCCCATGAGTAGGAGAGACCAGGGCGGCTGTAAGAGCAGGAGGAGACATAGGGCAGAGTGACTGTCACAAGTTTTCAGAGCAGGAAGCAGGAAGTGCAGGGGACCTGGTGATGCTGCTGCCATATCACACACAAAAATGTAAATATCTCCCAAACTATGCAAAATAAACAATGGAAATAAATTGCAAAAATTCTCAGGAGAGCAATTCCTATCAATTTACGTAAAGTCATTTTTTGGACCACAGTTCCCCTTAAAATGCAACTATAATGAACAACTATACTTTAAATGCAACTATACTGAAAAAATTTACTTTTCCTCATCTTATTCAATAAATAGGTGCAAGTAGCACTTCTTCTGAGGTGTGTGTATTGTTACATACCTTCTATCCAGTACTTGTTTTACTCAAGCTCCTTATCCTCCCTCTCTCTTTTAACCACTCCCCATTCATCTGACCAAACTTTTTATTATGAGTGCAAGCATGCTCAGTAATCACTATGAGGCAGCACTAGGATAGGGAATTCCTCACATACCAACTGTCAAAACCCTGTCACCATTCCCGATATAACAAAACTGCACACAGCAGAAAAATTTATGATAATAAGGCCCTTGATTGACAGCTGAAATGTGAGATGTTTCAGATTGGATATCTAAAGAAATAGGGGGCAGATCAACAAATAAACAGTACGGTGATAGTTGAGAAGGGTTATAGTTTCCAGTAATGGGCAATTTAAAATAAAAAAAATTTCAGCCCTTTAACAGACATTGCGGAGATGTTACAGGAATGTGCAGTGGAGTAACTGTGCTGTAAAGCTCCCTCTTTCCTGAACCTTTCATGGAGTTTTCATCACCTTCCTATTCTGTTTGTTCAGCTCTAATTGGCTGCAGATGTCATTTAACTTAGGCGTTTTCTTGTGTTTGCAAAACTGACCCCAAAAATGAACTTTCTGTGCCAAACATGTGCAGCTGATCAGCACAGAGCCACATTAGTTCCATACAGTGCATAGTTCCACAATAATGTCAAGGTACCTGGGGAATCCATGTTAACCACAGTATGTACAGCCGGAGCGTCTCTTGGTCCCAAACTGGCCCTGGGGGTGGACATTCTAGAAGGCCACGTTCAGTAGAAATCATTAAGTAACGGTCATTTACAGTTCTACCATTTATTGAGCATGTTTACTGCCCCAGGCTACAGAGCTCAGGGCTAGACAGTTATTAGATTATAGAATCCATTCTGACTTCTCTTTGTTCTACCTTTACTTCCCCTTTAAGGTTTTATTCCTCAATTAAAACCTAAACCTATTTTTAACTGTTAATCCTACAACACTGTTGTATAAAAATGCTGATTTAGGCTGGGGCTACACGGCACAAAATGGCGAGCGTTACCGCACTCAATTCTTGTGCGTTTTGCGCTAACGCACCAAAAATGGTGAACGAATGCCTTACCAAAACGAACGCGCAATCGCGGGAATATCCGAGTTCCCGTGATTTCCATTTTAGCGAAAATTGTGGGCGCAATCGCGAAAGGCGTGCGCAAAAAACGCGCAACCTTAAGTTATTCATTCCTTCTTAGCTGCTATTAGTCAGAACCCGTCTGGCATTTCCTACAGATCAATGCGAATTCTTCTTGTAGCCGGGGCGCCACTCAATGCATTTGCCTTGACAAGGGGCTTATTCCTGTTCTAGGAAGTTTTCCAGCTAGAGACACTATCAGGGTTATTCAATAAAAGTTCTTATCGTTAAAAATGGTGCTAATTCTGCCCCAACCAATCAGATGTTAGCTTTCAAATGTTAAATAACATCTGATTGGTTGGGGCAAAATTAGCACCATTTAAACGATAAGAACTTTTATTGAATCTCCCTGTAATTCGGTAAAGACGCTTGCTGCTACATAGCTAATGAAGTCGTGGAAGCGTTAGCGCATTATTAGCGAATATCTATGAATTTTGGCCATTCACGTTGGGTAGATGTAATTAAAACCCAATGGGCACTTTCTTGATTAATTACACCTGATCGTAGGGCGCTGTTACACTGTCAAACACACACAATAAAATTCCCATAATGACAAAATAAAAACGTAACAATAAAAATAAATGTGATATTGTAAATGTACTCACCCCACCAGCAATGTTATTAAATTCACACACACGTTGATAGAGCCGTGTGTTACCTTCCACAATGCTGTTTATATTTAGTTAATGGTTCTGTATTTTCCTGCCGGGATTCCCCTAATTAATTTAAACCAATAGTCACTTTATCAATGAATCTCCCCTGAGTTTCCCAAACTGTTATAAAACTTCCATTTTATTTCCCTGACGCAGGTACAAAGTCACAGGGCCTGATTTACTCACGTGTGCTGTGCTAAAAATAGGGGTTAAAGGACAACTTTACCCTCATAATGACATTTTTTTTAGACAGAATGGCCACTTTATAATACGTTGATATATCATAGTTTGTCCTATGAATTTATTACTGTATGCCTGCTATGCTTCTGGGTGCCTCATGGAAACTGAGCCATTTAGAAACCTGTACTGAGCCTGTACTGAGCCTGGGCATGCTCAGAAGAGGCAGACGGGATTAACATTCAGTCATTGGCTGTGATGTCAACTGTCAAATCCATAACTGACAGTTACTAACTGGAAGAACCAGGAAGCAGAAACAGGGGAAACAGGACATTGTGCAGGATTTCAGGTTAGACTTACACCTTTCACATTTCAAACTATTACCGTTTAGGGTTTTGGCGGGTGATTTACCTGTATGTAAGTTTTCATTTTAGGACTGGACTTGCCCTTTAAACTGGTGCTAACCAATACTGAATAGGTTAGCGCATGTTTAACTCCATAATTGCACTGGCTGCACCAGTTTCACAAAAGACACCCATGTAACCGGCCGCAATCTATTTAATAAAGGATTTGCACCACTTTTAACACAATTTAAGACCAGCTAATGGATAGTCTTAAAGTGGCGCTGGGGTAAAATCCATTTCGGGATTTACCACCAGGTGCAAATCCAGTATTAAATACCGTAAGCCATATTTGCCCGGAGCAATTTGCAGCTCTGGGTAAATGATGCCCATTGACTAGATCTGTCATTTCATTGGTTAGAAAGTCTCGGTGTCATTTCATTGGATACAATGTATCTGTACATCCAGGAAAATCAGAACATTATTTATCAATCACTTTAATTAAATCACAACTAATTAGCATTTTTCCATTGTATCCGAGATTTCTTTTCCCTAATAAAATAAAAATACACACAGGGCAATTAACCAGGAGCGCCAGCATGTTTATCACTATAGTAGCACCTGAATAAGGTAATAATGGCCCCACTGGTAAGGATTTACCAAGTGATGCATCTTTATATAAGCAGTTTATGGTATATAGGTCTGAATAAATGTAGCTTAGACATTAGTTTTCCTTTAAATAGACAATAAAGTGTCATATATAAGGATTGTGGAAGCACTCCAATTAGTCTAATTTACAACTACATTTAGCGGAAGTGCTACTGATCTGGTCAAACATTTATACAAACATAGAAAAGATAATCAATGCACATTCCTAGGCCCCATACAATATCATATTATCTGCACACTGGCATACATTATAAACATAGAAAAGATAATCAATGCACCTTCCTAGGCCCCATACAATATCATATTATCTGACACTGGATACATTACAAACATAGAAAAGATAATCAATGCACATTCCTAGGCCCCATACATATTCATATTATCTGCACCTGGCATACATTATAAACATAGAAAAGATAATCAATGCACATTCCTAGGCCCCATACAATATCATATTATCTGCACACTGGCATACATTATAAACATAGAAAAGATAATCAATG
This sequence comes from Hymenochirus boettgeri, assembly GCA_019447015.1. Lineage (NCBI taxonomy): Eukaryota > Metazoa > Chordata > Amphibia > Anura > Pipidae > Hymenochirus > Hymenochirus boettgeri. The sequence continues at coordinate 175,828 of JAACNH010000262.1, read as the reverse complement.
CACATTCCTAGGCCCCATACAATATCATATTATCTGTAATACATATATCATTATAAACATAGAAAAGATAATCAATGCACATTCCTAGGCCCCATACAATATCATATTATCTGCACACTGGCTACTTCTTAAACATAGAAAAGATAATCAATGCACATTCCGGGCCCCATACAACATATTATCTGCACACTGGCATACATTATAAACAATAGAAAGATAATCAATGCACATTCCTGGGCCCCATACAATATAATTTATCTGCACACTGGCATACATTACAAACATAGAAAAGAATCAATTGCACATTCCTAGGCCCCATACATATCATATTATCTGCACACTGAATACTTTATAAACATAGAGATAATCAATGCACATTCCGGCCCATACAATATCATATTATCTGCCACTGGCATACATTATAAAAGAAAAGATAATCAATGCACATTCCTGGGCCCCATACAATATCATATTATCTGCACACTGGCATACATTACAAACATAGAAAAGATAATCAATGACACATTCCTGGGCCCCATACAATATCATATTATCTGCACACTGGCATAATACAAAACATAGAAAAGATAATCAATGCACATTCCTAGGCCCCATACAATATCATTTATCTGCACACTGGCATACTTTATAAACATAGAAAAGATAATCAAGCACATCCTAGGCCCCATACAATATCATAGTATCTGCACACTGGCATACATTATATAAACATAGAAAAGATAATCAATGCACATTCCTAGGCCCCATACAATATCATATTATCTGCACACTGGCATACATTATAAACATAGAAAAGATAATCATGCACATTCCTAGGCCCCATACAATATCATATTATCTGCACACTGGTATACATTATAAACATAGAAAAGATCGATGCACATTCCTAGGCCCCATACAATATATATTATCTGCACACTGGCATACATTATAACCATAGAAAAGATAATCAATGCACATTCCTGGCCTCCCATACAATATATATTATGCAACGACATACATATAAATTTAGAAAAGATAATCAATGCACATTCCTGGGCCCCATACAATATCATATTATCTGCACACTGGCTACTTATAAACTAGAAAGATAATCAATGCACATTCCTAGGCCCATACAATATAGTATCTGCACAACTGACATACATTCTAAAACATAGAAAAGATAATCAATGCACATTCCTGGGCCCCATCAATATCATATTATCTGAACACTGGCATACTTTATAAACATAGAAAAGATAATCAATGCACATTCCTAGGCCCCATACAATATCATATTATCTGTATATACAGTATATCTATATATATAAACATAGAAAAGATAATCAATGCACATTCCTAGGCCCCATACAATATCATATTATCTGCACACTGGCATACATTATAAACATAGAAAAGATAATCAATGCACATTCCTGGGCCCCATACAATATCATATTATCTGCACACTGGTATACATTATAAACATAGAAAAGATAATCAATGCACATTCCTAGGCCCAATACAATATCATATTATCTGAACACTGGCATACATTATAAATATAGAGAAGATAATTAATGCACATTCCTGGGCCCCATACAATATCATATTATCTGCACACTGGCATACATTATAAACATAGAAAAGATAATCAATGCACATTCCTAGACCCCATACAATATCATATTATCTTCACACTGGCATACATTATAAACATAGAAAAGATAATCAATGCACATTCTAGGGCCCCATTACAATATCAATTTATCTGCACACTGGCATACTTTATAAAACATAGAAAAGATAATCAATGCACATTCCTAGGCCCCATACAATATCATATATCTGCACACTGGCATACATTATATAAAGTCATAGAAAAGATAATCAATGCACAGTTCCTAGGCCCCATAGAGATATCATATTATCTCACACTGGCATACATATAAACATAGAAAGATAATCATGCACATTCCTAGGCCCCATACAAACATATTATCTGCTACACTGGTATACATTATTAAAACATAGAAAAGATAATCCATGCACATTCTAGGCCCCATACAATATCATATTTATTGCACACTGGCATACATTATAACCATAGAAAAGATAATCATGCCACATTCCTGGGCCTTTCCTCCCCATTACAATATTAAATCATCTATGCAAATGACATACATGATAATATTTAGAAACTAAGATAATCAATGCACATTCCTGCCCCATCACAATCATTTATCTGCACACTGGCTACTTATAAACCTAGAAAGATAACATGCACATTCCTAGGCCCCATACAATATATATCTGCACAATGACATACATTCTAAAACATAGAAAAGATAATCAAGACATTCCTGGGCCCCATATATCAATATATCTGCAAACTGGCATACATATATAAACATAGAAAAGATAATCAATGCACATTCCTAGGCCCCATACAATATATTATCTGCCACACTGGATACATTCTATAAACATAGAAAAGATAATCAATACCATCCTAGGCCCCATCAATATCAAATTATCTGACAATGGAATACATTATAAACATAGAAAAGATAATCAATGCACATTCCTGGGCCATACAATATCATATATCTGACACTGGCATACATTATAAACATAGAAAAGATAATCAATGCACATTCTAGCCCCATAAATATATCATATATATCTGCACACTGGCATACTTATAAACATAGAAAGATAATCAATGCACATTCCTGGGCCCCATACAATATCATATACTGCAACACTGGCATACTATTATAAACATAGAAAAGAATATCAATGCACATTCCTGGGGCCCATACAATATCATAGTATCTGCACACTGGCATACATTAAAACCATAGAAAAGATAATCAATACACATTCCTGGGCCAATACAATTCATATTATCTGCACACTGGCATACTTATAAACATAGAAAAAGATATCAATGCAACTTTCCTAGGCCCCATACAATATCATATTATCTGCACACTGGCATACATTATAAACATAGAAAAGATAATCAATGCACATTCCTGGGCCCCATACAATATCATATTATCTGCACACTGGCATACATTATAAACAAAGGAGTTTTAGTATACATTACTGTGATCACATGAATGAAAAGCCTTTCAATCACGTCAAGGTAACCCCAGTCTGGAAGGTCCTAACTTCTAAGTGTATAAAGTATGCCAGTATGTAGATATGACATTGTATGGGGCCTTTCTGCTCATAAGCTCCTATTGCCCTTTTGAAATATGGCCACTCCTGGTGCAACTGACAGCTTGCCCACATACATAGTAATTGAGGTTGAATAAAGATAGAGATGTTTGAAACTGTTGAGTTTCGTTCTTTTTTCTAATCAAATCCATCTAGTCCATCCTTTTCACCCTCCCTTTAACCCCTTCCCATGCAGCAGGTTAGGTTACAGTAGTCCAGGTAAGAAAGATGGGAGCATTTTAGCAGTTGACCATCAGAAGAAAGGGCAGATGTTGGTTACATTGTGAAGGAGAATCCAGCAGATTTTAGATTATGTTATTGATGGGATTGGAAAGTCACAGATTACATATAGACAGTGATGTTTACAAGACACCATGGGATTTTATGAGGGCAATGATAATATTTACATTTAAATGAACCAAGATATATTATTATACATTTCTACACAGTGGCATCTTCTGTGGCACAACTATAGTGGCACATACCATGTATACTTTGTAAATACATGGCCCAAATAAGATCAATACATATAACATTGTAACATTGTATCAGATGGGTCTACCACTAAACATCACATGACTGTTTCTGACCAGTGGGATGCAGCTATTTCACCAGAATTACTGTGCTAAATATGTTAATTTTTTTTAATAACCCTGTAGCAGTTTTTGAATTACAGATCCCAACATCCCCTATGGCAATACCCAGAGTATTAGAACAGGCACCTTTGGCATCAATAATAAAGAACGATTACCAAATGTTTAATGTTACCCATGGGGCCACAGTAATTTCCTTTTCCTACATAGGTATGATTGGTCTTAAAAACGAATCTCATTTACCCCTTTAGACTTTATTCCATATAATAATAATCTCTATAAAGTTCCCCCTTTAGACTTTATTCCATATAATAATAATCTCTATAAAGTTCCCCCTTTAGACTTTATTCCATATAATCATAAAATAACCCTCTATAAAGTTCCCCCTTTAGACTTTATTCCATATAATTATAATCTCTATAAAGTTCCCCCTTTAGACTTTATTCCATATAATAATAATCTCCATAAAGTTCTCCCTTTAAACTTTATTCCATATAATTATAATCTCTATAAAGTTCCCCCTTTAGACTAAAGCTAACATCTGATTGGTTAGGGCAAAATTAGCAGCATTTTCAATGATAATGATTTTTGATCAAAATGTATTTTTTTGACTTTAGTTATCCTTTAAGTATGTCTGCCACAGTAATGGATAAGTAGATCAGTAGGTTTGTGTACCTGTGTCAGGTTGGAGGTTAAAAAAACTTTTTTGATAATTGGTCAAAAAACATTTTTGACTTTAGTTACCCTTTAGGTATGGCTGCAACATTAATGGAGGGGTAGGTCAGTAGGTGTGTGTACCTGTGTCCGGTTGGGGGTTAAAAAAACTAACTTTTTTGATGATTGGTCAAAATTTGTTTTTTTGACTTTAGTTACACTTTAGGTATGGCTGCAACAGTAATGGAGGGGTAGGTCAGTAGGTGTGTGTAACTGTGCCACATGGGGGTTTAAAAAAACAAACCTTTTTTATTATTAATCAAAATTTTTTTGACTGTAGTTACCCTTTAAGTATGGCTGCCACAGTAATGGATAAGTAGATCAGTAGGTTTGTGTACCTGGGTCTGGTTGAGGGGGTATGTCTTTTTTGTGTTTATAACCATAAAACTATCTTTTATTGAGGATAAATCTAAATTTGTTTTTTTGACTTTAGTTACCCTTTCAATATGGCTGCCACAGTAATGGATAAGTAGATCAGTAGGTGTGTGTTCCTGGGTCTGGTTGAGGGGGGGTGTCTTTTTTGTGTTTACAACCATAAAACTATCTTTTATTGAGGATAAATCTAAATTTGTTTTTTTGACTTTAGTTACCCTTTAAGTATGGCTGCCACAGTAATGGATAAGTAGATCAGTAGGTGTGTGTACCTGGGTCTGGTTGAGGGGGTATGTCTTTTTTTGTGTTTACAACCATAAAACTATCTTTTATTGAGGAAAAATCTAAATTTGTTTTTTTGACTTAAGTTACCCTTTAAATATGGCTGCCACAGTAATGGATAAGTAGATCAGTAGGTGTGTGTTCCTGGGTCTGGTTGAGGGGGGGTGTCTTTTTTGTGTTTACAACCATAAAACTATCTTTTATTGAGAATAAATCTAAATTAGTTTTTTTGACTTTAGTTACCCTTTAAGTATGGCTTCCATGGGAATGGAAAGGTAGGTCAGTAGGTGGGTGTACCTGGGTCTGTGTGGGGGGTTGGGGGTATCACCATTTGTATTTATGACCATGAAAAAAACTGGTTTTGAAATATCCACATTTGAGGATAGTTACCATTATAGTCTATGGGAAAAAATGTCCGGAAATTCACCGATAACGCCGTAAGGCTTCCGTGGATTCCTTAGCTAGAAGATAGCACACTTCTCCTATATGCCCCGCACGTCTGTACCGAATTTCATGTCTCTAAAACTGTGGGAGGAGATACGGTCCAAAAAAGGGGAAGAATAAAACGGAAGAAGAAAAAGAAGAAGAAATAGAAAGAACAGGAATTTGGGTTTTTCAAGCCAAATTAACAATCTCTATTAAGATCTTTCCCCACCCATTGTTATAATATTCTCTTCTTTCAACCCATAATCCTTTCTAACATTTCTTATTACAATTCTCAATACTAAACCAACTATAATGGACTAGGTTATTTATTAATGGCTAGATACCTTTAATTAAAATTCCACGTACCTGACCAACGAGGAACCTTCTCTCTGCTGCCCAGAGAATGGTCTGATGAGTGGGTAGACCAGAGAGGAATGGTCTCCCTATGTAGAGGGAGTTAGATGATTACATTCAATAAGTCATGGACCTCCTGTGAGATTCTCCCTTGGCTGTGGTTATCTCTCTTACAGTTATGCAATGTGCATTTTCCTTTCCTATAAATGGAACAGGTCAGTTGTATTTGTTGATAGTAGAATCCATAACCATCACCATGTCTTTCTCAGTGTGCGAGGGGCCCAGTCAGCGATAAAACTCATTTCTTTAGAAAATGATGATCTGGAAGTTTTACCTAGAGTCGCTGGGCAATAATATGGAGTTAAAGTTTGCTATCGGTTAGCCCAACTTCAACTCCATATTAGTGCCGGATGAGCAGGATACACAAAAGATACACACAGCCTGATTTAATATTGCATTTGTGCTACTTTTAGCACATGATTTTAAAATCATTTATCCACATGCACCAACACAATCTATTTATCTATCTATTATCTATAGGTCTGTCTCTCATTTATCTATCCATCCATCTGTCTATCATCTATCTATCCATCCATCCGTCTATCATCTATCTATCTATCCATCTGTCTATCATCTATCTATCCATCCATCCGTCTATCATCTATCTATCTATCCATCCGTCTATTCTATCTATCTATCCATCCGTCTATCATCTATCTATCTATCCATCCGTCTATCTATCATCTATCCATCCATCCGTCTATCATCTATCTATCCATCCATCCGTCTATCATCTATCCATCCATCCGTCTATCTATCATCTATCCATCCATCCGTCTATCATCTATCTATCAAGACATAATAAGATGGATATATTATAGATAGATGATAGGTAGATGGATGGATAGTAGATAGATGATAGGTATAGAAGCATATGGATATTAGATGGATAGATAGATGATGATCGACCGATGGATGGATATAGATAGATGGATGATAGTGATAGATGGAGGGTAATATATATTGATAGAGGGAGGATAGATGATAGATAGACGGTGGATGGATAGATGATAGACGGATGGATGGATCGATGATTGATAGACGGATGGATAGTAGATAGATGATAGAGGATGGATGGATGGATGATAGATAGACGGATGGATAGATAGATGATAGACGGATGGATGGATGGATGATAGATAGACGGATGGATAGATAGATGATAGACGGATGGATGGTAGATGATAGATAGACGGATGGATAGATAGATGATAGACGGATGGATGGATAGATGATAGATAGCGGATGGATAGATAGATGATAGACGGAGGATGGATAGATGTAGATAGACGATGGATTGGATAGATGATAGAAGGATGGATGGATGATAGATGATAGACGGATGGATGGATAGATGATGATAGACGGATGGATAGTAGATGATGATAGACGGATGGATAGATAAGATAGATGATAGACGGATGGATGGGATGATGAAGATAGACGGATGGTAGATGAGAGATAGACGGATGGATAGATAGATAGATGATGACGGATGGATGGATAGATAGATGATAGACGATGGATAGCTAGATAGATGTAGACGGATGGATGGATGATAGAGATAGACAGATGGATGGATAGATAAATGAGAGACAGACCTATAGATAAAAGTAGATAAATTAGTGTGTTGGTGATGGGATAAATGATTATATGCTTCCAAATGCACCCAACAATCTATTTACTATCTATTATCTTAGAGTCTGTCTTCATTATCTATCATCCATCTGTGCTATCATCTATGATATCATCCATACGTGCGATCACTATCTATCTATCCATCTGTCTATCATCTATATCATCCACCATCCGTCTCTCATCTATACTCATCATCCGTCTATCATCATATGATCCATCCGTTAGTCTATCTTCATCTATGACATCATCCGTATATCTATATATCTATCTATCATCCGTCTATATACTATAGTATTATCCAATACGTTATATCATATATCCATCAATCCGTCATCATATATCTACTCAATCCGCTATCATCATATCCAATCCATCCGTCTATTATATCATCTAGCAATCATCAGTCTAGCGATCTATCATCAATCCGTCTAGCTATATCGATCAGCCATTCCGGTGGAGCATATATCTATAATCCGTCTATATATCATCTATCCATTCATCCGTCGATCTATATCTATCATCGGTCTATCTACTCTATTTCCATCCATCGTCTATCTTATCATCCAATCCGTCTATCTATCATCTATCCATCCATCCGTCTATCATCTATCTATCTATCCATCCGTCTATCAATCTATCGATCCATCCATCCGTCTATCATCTATCCATCCATCCGTCTATCTATCTATCTATCCATCCATCTATCAATATATTTATCCATCCATCTATCATCTATCTATCCATCTATCTATATCCATCCATCTGTCGATCTATCATCTATCTATCCATCTAATATCCATATGCTTTTCTATACCTATCATCTATCTACTATCCATCCATCTACCTATCATCTATCTATAATATATCCATCTTATTATGTCTTCCTATCTACCTATCCATCTAATATCTATCTCTCATCTATCTATATGTCTGTCTCATCTATCCATCCATCTACAATCAATCTGATATCTATGTCTGTCTATATCTATCATCTATTAGATAACTATCCATCTATCTACCTATCATCAATCTATTATCTATGTATAATGTATCTATCTTATTATCTATCAACCTATCCATCTAATATCTATATGTCTATCTCTCATATATCTATGTTTGTCTCTCTCTATCCATCTGATATCTGTCTATATTTATCATCTATCTATTATCTAACTATCCATCTATCTATCCATCCACCTATCATATATCTATCTATATTATTATCTTTCTATCTATCCACCTATCAATCTATCTAATATCTATATCTGTCTATCTCTCATCTATCTACCTATCCATCTAATATCTATGTCTGTCTATCTCTCATCTATCTATCCATCCATCTTTCTATCATCTATCTACTATCCATCAAATATCTATATGTCTGTCTATATCTATCTACAATCTCTCCATATACCAATCATCTATCTATAATACATCTATCTTATTATCTGTCTGCCTAGCTATTTATCTATCCATCTGTCGATCTATCACTGGCCAATACACTACAAGCTTACTACTTGAGGTTTGAGCAATGTTCTAACATTAGCCTTACCTGATCATTAGAATCATAAACATGATCTAGCTGGGAAATGATCTGGGAAGTGTTTAGCTTTTGGTGCATGATTTTTACCCACGTGCGCTAACGCAATATTATCATGGAAGGGAGATTTGTCCAGAGCGATAACGGCTCTGGGTAAATTTCCCGTATATGACAATCTAACAAATTCACAATAGGTGTCTATCTGTCTATGGCCAAGCTGCAATAAAGAAGAAGCCAGGAGTAACTGGGTGACATCTTGTGGTCACATTAGGAACTGTTCTGATTATAACATTAGATTTCAATCTCTTGGTCTGAGCCAGTTATAAAGTTCACAGGGTTTAGTTATTTAGTCAGATACACTTGTCGTTCAGTACAGGTAAGGCTGATCTTGTGGAGATTGGGAAGCCACATTGAACGCCTGGTCCACATGGGACCGTATCAACCCTGATAACTGATTGTAAGGAACTTGATTGTGATTTGTCAGATGTGATTTCTGAAATCTTGTCCTGTGTGAACCTGAATCCTTCTCTCTCTCCAATGGATTTCACCTCAGTCACGAGAGACAATCATGGCTGTTTTTGTCATTGTCACATTTACTGAGATGACGTGATTTACTTTACAGGGCGCTCATTTCACTGGTTCGCTGTAAATAGTACATTATAGCGCTATTTCCAGTCTAAAGCTGGGTACACACATTACCGATAAGGGCGGTCAGGATTGGCCTTTTATCGTTACTGCCCCTTCCTGGGGCAAACAAATGTTCACCTCGGGTCATTTGCAATTGCCACAGTCGTCTCCCTGTGCTTAAGAATAGTCATCCACAGCTGAAGGGAATGTGCAGCCCAGAACTTCTCCCTTTACTTTACAGAAACTTTATATATGGAGAACACTCGGGAATGTGTGTAGGGGATCTCGGGAAATAACAGACAAAATCTTAAAGATTATACCCAGCTTTATTTCATAATACAGTAAGGAGTCTCCTCCCACTGGATTCCATCCTATCGTAAGGAGTCTCCGCCCACTGGATTTCATCCTATCGTAAGGAGTCTTCTCCCACTGGATTTCATCCTATAGTAAAGAGTCTCCTCCCACTGGATTTCATCCTATAGTAAGGAGTCTCCTCCCACTGGATTTCATCTATAGTAAGGATTCTCCTCCCACGGATTTCATCCTATAGTAAGGAGTGTCTCCTCCACTGGATTTCATCTATAGTAAAGAGTCTCCTCCCACTGGATTTCATCCTATAGTAAGGAGTCTCCTCCCACTGGATTTCATCCTATAGTAAGGAGTCTCCTCCCACTGGATTTCATCCTATAGTAAAGAGTCTCCTCCCACTGGATTTCATCATATAGTAAGGAGTCTCCTCCCACTGGATTCCATCCTATAGTAAGAGTTTCCTCCCACTGGATTTCATCCTTAGTAAGGATTCTCCTCCCACTGGATTCATCCTATAGTAAGGAGTCTCCGCCCACTGGATTTCATCCTATAGTAAGGAGTCTCCTCCCACTGGATTTCATCCTATAGTAAAGAGTCTCCTCCCACAAACTACTCCATTTTGTAAACTGCACACAGAGGAATAATACTAAGATTAGCTTGCGATAGGTTAACAGACGTTGTAGAAGCTGAAAAATAAATAGAAAACTAGGAGAAATAAATATCTGATATCAGTAAAATGTGTATTTCCATATCAATGAAGAGACATGTAAGACACTGGGCGTAATTAAGCAGAAACATGAATACACTGAACATGTCATTGTAAAGCATTATTAATATAGATGTATGGTTAATATTTAATAACACTGCCATACAGGCCAAACTTAATACTGGATCATGGAAATTTGCAAATCTACAAATAAACAAAATAGCAGGAGGCCCTTTAAAGGTGAAATTAAACATCTTCAAAAGCATAAAACAGGGTGAGACATGTAAATTAGACACAAACAGGAAGATGCAACAAGAGAGGAAGAATCACGCTTACCGATGTAATAAAGGTTAGTAGGACTTTGAGGTCAGTTTTGTGGCAGACTTTATCCACGTGGCCATTGCAAGTTCCAGATACTGCTCTACTACAACATTAGACCGTCAACATTGGAGAGAGATACTGTCTCTTACATCTCCCCGAGACAACTTCTCGGTCCGAGCTTTAGCAAGCAAAATTTGTTGCCAGTTTTAAGCAAATTTAGACTGAACTATGTGGACGCTTGCCTACAAATTCTCACAATTAAGGGAGTTGCCTCTCCTTTTTACCCATGCTCCTCTACGGACATTTAACACCAACCAAATGGCATTTGGTACCACAATCTTCAATGGGGCCCACATCCCCAGCTGCAGAGGAGCATGGGAAACTGCTAAGTGAGACAGGGATGAATGAAAATACAAATATAGCAGATAATCAATTGATGGTGAACTTCATTTATTTTTCAAGTTGACCAATAATAATAGGGACTTTGCCATTCATTTTAACACTGTTTTAGAACAAGTACTAGTAGACGAATAGGCAGAAACATTTCTAACCAGTAAATGTGCATTTTCCTTCTATAATGAATGAACTAGGACAAATGGTCGGCACAGCAGATTGTAAGTAGGAACAATACCGCATACAGAATGAAACGGTCTATGTCGTCAGTAGAAGAATCCCGGAAGGGTTGGGAAATAGAAAAATACGGGCCGGCTTTCTTTTATTTCTAGTTAATGGTTTTTAAAATAAAACCACTGTTCAAAGGAATAGACAAGGACAATAAATGGCCTAGAATGCGTTCCTACAAATCGAGGCAAAATGGCTGAAAAGCAGCGAACATGTGACTTAGTTACCCAATATTCAGCCTGAATTCTATGGAAAGGAACGGATGTGCGATGTTAGACAAAGCATGCATAATAAAACGTGAACAAAATAACGACCAATCGCAATGGTAGGAAGGTAGGACCAAGTCTCGTTGACCACCACAAAATCGCATTTTGTAAATAAATACAAATCGTTTGTCGTTTTGTTTGCCCTGTTCCGACGGTAGTGTGATAACCCAAAACTTTATTTGTCTGAGCTTTTCCGCGGTGTACGGAAACTGGACATGTTTTCATTCAATGCATATATCCTACGGGAGAACTCTTCAAACTCTACTAAAACGTGGTCATCGCATTCGACCTCCACAGCGTGGTCCACTGGGATGCAGTTAAATGCTTCTAACTGATCTGCTGAGGTAAAGTCCGCTGCCTCCGTCCCAACGATCTCTTCCGCTCGCTCAACGGTGCAGCGCAAGTCATTGCTTTGTGAAGACGGCAAACCGCAGGGAAGCTCCTCCCCTACCAATGCATTGGATTCGCATTGCACGAAAGTTCCATTTATTGCACCGGTCATTCCGGAGGAAGGTCCTTCTTGGGTCTGATCACAACCATTATTTACTCTATCACCCCCTTCAAGGTTCTCAGGGAAACCCTTTCTAATGCAGTCCTTTGCATCGAGAGATGAGGCCATGTGTCTTTTCTCGGGTTCTTTCGCAATCACTAATATGGCCGTGGGCTCTGCCATGGTGGATTTGTAACTAGGGGGCGGAGTTTTGTATTGGACATGTTCAATCTCTGAACTCGCTCTTCTTCTCGTTCCTTTCTCAGGGGTGGGAGTCCGACTGGAAAACCCAATGTCTTGACTTCCGAACGTGGCGCTTACAGGTCTCCTTGGAACAGGGATCGCACTGGATATTTGATGCCGGTCACTAATTAAAACAGTAAAACAAATATTAGAATACACGAATTGTGGACAGCACATGTCTACATTCCTTAATAATATTGATATAAAAGGGGAGCTGTATAGAACAATGTGAACAAGGCTATAAAACAAGGTTTCCTATGTTGTATTGTATTGACCTGTTTAATCCTGAGTCTTATCTGCTCATAGATGTGCTCCCACACATTATAACATGTTAAGTCACCTGGGAGATCGCTGCGTAGTATAACAGCTCATTATATGGTCAGGGAATTCATATAAATATTATATTACACTGTAAGGGACGCATTAAGACATTAAAAAGATCACTGAAATACACAGTAAAAATCTTACGGATTGAGAACTTCATAGATACAAAGATACAATTCAATAAACAGACACTTAGAAGATTGGTAAATCTCAGCTCACAGTACGGATACACTGGCAGTGTACAATATGGACGGTTCTACCATCACAGCTCACAGTACGGATACACTGGCAGTGTACAATATGGACGGTTCTACCATCACAGCTCACAGTACGGATACACTGTCCAATGGTCATACAAATACCTTCTATTAGAGATCAGCAGTAAAATGACTTACAATTCCCACTGTCTGCACCACACTAGAAGAAACAATCTAACCTTACAAACTGACACTATGAATCCATAGAAAGATGTGAATCTCCATCACACAATCAATACATTGGGACTTACCATCGGACCATCAGTCCGTGTTCCAGGAAGGTTTTTAGATTTGGAAGGGTCTGGCGTAAGTCTGGAGTTCCCAAGGAATGCTGGTATCTTAACTGGAAACATAACATTGACATTTAAAGGGAAAGTATCAATATTGTGGAATTCTTTCCTAAGTTCTGTATATTAGTTGATTCATTGCAGCAGTAGCCATTGTTAGCCACTGATGAAAGCAAATTCATCTTTGTCCCGGCCGAGTGCTCACTAGTAGCAAAAGCTCAGTCGGGACAAAAAGTCTCCCCGTGTGTACCCAGCCTAAAGGTTCGTACACATCTGACCTGTGACTTAACGCATACACACGCGACTATTGCCCGTTCCGACTGTTCGTAGCAGGTGTTCGTCGGGATCGGGGGTCTGGTGAAAATCGTCAGGTGTGTACAAACCTTAAAGCTACGTACACACAATGCAATAATTCGGCACAACCGACATTTCAGTGTTTCGGTCGGTCGGGCTGAATTATTGTATGGCGGCCTTTTGCGTACGCGACCGATCGCCGACTGTTTGTTCAAATTGGACGAACAAACGATTGGACAGGTCGGAAAATCACAACCTCTATGGACCACACGATCGGCCGCGCCTAACTCTTGGACGAAAGCCTCCAACGGTTGGTCAGGAGGAGAGATTGTATAGTGTGTACCCAGCTTAAGATTGTAGCACAGAGTGAAGGACGAACATATGGATACATAGAAAGAAATGGTACAGATTAACTGGTTGCATTATCACACTAGCTAATCCTCACTTTTCTAGCCCTCTAATCCTTTCTAATCAATGTCAATATCTGTCCGTAGTTCTGTGCATATACAGATTCTTTCAGGGTATTTTCTTATCCCACTGAAATCAAACACAGCAATAAATGAAGATAATATATAGAACAGTATTTGTAATATCAATAAATTATTCTTTCCACTGAACTCCCCCTTTAAAAGCCCAACATTCCGTGATCGTTGAAAGGGCTTCTGGGTAAACACATCTAGATTTTAACCCATTCCATTGCTAGTTACTGAGATTGTGGTATATTTAATATTCAGTAAGACATTTGACTCCTACAAAGACTGAACGAACAGGTACAAGATACAAAAACAAATATGACACACAATGGCAAATATGTCCCATAATCCTCTTTAAGAGTCCATCCAAAATGGCGATTAACAGGTACAAAGACCCTTTCTCACACCTGATAAAGGGTCTGTGTACCCGAAACATGTGGTGGGAAAAATAAAACCAGCCTTATTTCCTTTGGATCCTTCCTCTACTTCTATTTCTTTGAACAGGTACAAGACATTAGACCGTAGAGAGAAGACTTTACCTGGGCTATATTTTTGTTGAGAAGGTAAACTCCATAGTCAAACTGCAGCTTTTCTCCACCTTTGGGGTATAAAGGAAACCTACCATAGAAAAGAAGCATCACCAATAGGCTTTAAATACAGTCCGTTAGGATAAGGATAACTATAGGATAACTGCATATAGATTTGTTATGTTCGGTAAAGAAGCTTTATTACAAATGGAGAAACTACAGCTAGTAGCAGTGTTTTTTCCGATGGCAATTTCGTTGGGTCCATGTTGTCTGGTTCCTGGGTATTTACTCAACTGTATTGTCCAAGCTCCACCCCCTGAGCCTGGGATCTATCCAATGGGAAAAGCACTTCATGCAGAGCCTGTTTTCCAAATGGTTAGGCCCTGGGCCAAAAGGGGGAGGAGCAACAACATTACAGTTGTCCTGTTCGGCAATCAGCAATATATAAATAAAGACCTATGCACAGTTGCTGGTACGGGGAAGATTGAATGAACAATGGAGCCCTCAACATTGGACGTGAAATTCAGATATTAGAACAGTAACTCACTCTCTCTCCTTTTCCGTCAACTTGTCGTTGATATTGTCTTTGATTGCAGATCGAGAACCCTTATGGAGGACGGGATAACGCAGAGGAACTTGCAGAAAGAAGGAAATCATGGTGACCAGATGAGCTGTGTAGCCCAATGCAACAGCCACACTCCCATCATCCTTTGCTGTAAAACATCAGCAGCAGCATTAACACTTTGTTCCCAGTTTTTGTACTACACACACACTGTTTATTCTTTAAATGACTAGGGATGAGTTAACCCATTGACAATGTACAGAGAGACGCAATTGGCACAGTGCATTGTATTACAAGTGTGGGGTGGGGGGGTGGGAGAGCGATAGCGGCTCGGCATATATTTTGACAATAGTTTGACCTGATCTGAAGACCACAGGATTGACCATGAGTCGGTGTTCACCAACTAGATCGACCAGAATATTGTCTGTAGCCAAAATATTGACCTGTGTGTATCAGCCTTAAAGGGTGGTCACCATACAAGTGGCCTTTATTAAAAAGAGAACATGCATACCTTTAAAATGACCCCAGGATTATGTTTCTAGTCACAGTCAATCCAAAGTTACAGCAGTATAAAGGGTGGTGTTTACAGCACCATTGCTCCGCCCCCACTGCCAAAGGCACTGAGCATGCCCAGTTGTATCCAACTGCCGTAAAAGAGCATCATTTGCTGCATCATAAATCCCATCCCAAAACTTCCTAATCATTTTTAAAGCTAGGCCTATAACTCAAGACCCAGAACACTAAAAACATCCTTGTTTGAAAGGTATGAGAGAGATCTTTTAAATAGACTTATGGAGACCACAGTTACCCATTAAAAAGTAAACAGAGCAATTCATGGGCCCCAGACATTAAATGTCCATGGGAGACATGTGACTGAAATATCATAAAAGATAAACATGGCACTTATTAACAGATGGTAAAATATTTACCCTGAAAATCCTCAGAATTCGGCAACTTCACACCGCATACGAAATAGTCTTTTTCTTGCTGTCCAAAGAAAACCACGTTTGGGGATCATTAATAAACATAATTAATTACCAGCCACTCCCACTACCTACACCCCATGAAAACAATTCCAATCAGCCTGGGTTATGCCAGGGGCACAGAACAGGAAGCTGGATTTACAGGGGAATGAACGTCCATCTACCAAAATGGAAATACCGTATATGCTGGCGTATAAGACTCATGCTAGCGGCTGGATACAGGGATGGACCAGATTGATGGAGGAGGCATGATTTCTGTGTTTACCAATGTCAGAGAAGGAGGTGTTGGGATGCGTAGAAAGAGGGGTAGTCTTATACGGTGAGTATATCCCAAACTCTATATTTTAACTGGAAAAGTTGGGGGGTCGTCTTATACGCCGGCAAATACCAGTATATAAAAATACAAAATCAAAACAAAATTGACATCTTGATGAAAACCTCCCAAAGCCTAGACCTCGCTAGGTTAAAATCCCCCAAATCGGCCACATTCTGCTGCTATGCCGTGCCCTTTTCCAAGCATGGAAGCACATCACGGGAGATCCACATCAGTGATTGGCTGAGACACCAAGGCAGCAGAGGGAACAAGGGCTGGTAAGTGTACTGAGGAGCCCAATTGGTTGATTTTAACCCAGCGGGGTCTACGTTTCGGGGGGGGGAGTTGTACAAGACGTACATTTTTTGTTTAGCCTCACAGTTGCGCTGCCTTCAACAAAGGTTTTCCTGACTGTGTTTAATGCGCCTAATACTGGACCATATGTACAACTGGAGGGTGAAACTTGACCAGGGTTCATTACAAAGATGGAAGCACCTGTAAATAATGGCGGCTGGAGACTTTTTAAAAAATATTTGAATGAAATGAAAGGCGCAAGTGGCCAAACTAAAGATAATCACTGCAAAGTAACACGTTTAGATTCTATGTAGAAACACATTTCCAATGTTATTAAGGGGAGGTGGACACTATTAGGGACTTCCGCCAATAAGAATATCAAATGATGGTGTCTAAGTCAAGGGACACTGGTGTTTGGAAGGAGCCCAAGCCACTTACCGTATCAATGGGATAAATGTAGGAAAGCTCAGACAACAACTGTCGGCATCGAATTGTCAGCTGAGCATTGGCCTTTAGAAACATCTCCCTGCAAATATAAATCGATAGGAAACATGGGGTAATTCAGTACAAGGACGTCCTTAACATTACAAGGGGGAAGGATGAGGAAACTCCTTTTCTGTGACATTCCATGTCTGTAAGTCTATGAAAGACAAACTGGGCCCTAAAATCAATGTTCACTCCAAATACAACTTAAATCCTATTGCTAGATCACAAGGAGTTGAGATATGGCAGAAAAGAGAAAGATGTTCAGTTCCCATCAAGCAAAGAATCCTATTCAATACCCTGCTTTTAAAGGGCATGTCCACCCCCAAAACTATAATCCCCCCCACTACTGGCCCCACCATGTAGTGTAGTGTAATCCTTACCTCACACCCCAGCTCCATATGGTTCTCCTGTAGTCCCCCCTAAAGTCCGAAAACTGCCCACCAGGAGGCTAGCAGAGTCCATATAGGGCTGTCTCCTACCTGGCCTCCGGGAGAAGTTTGGCATGCGTAGTGCAGTCCTTCTCCCCCTCCCTCCCCCTCCCTCTCCCGATTCCCTCCCTCTCCCGATTCCGTCCCCCTCCCTCTCCCGATTCCCTCCCCCTCCCTCCCTCTCCTTCCCTTTCCCTCCCGATTAGGATTCCCTCCACCTAGGGTAAAAATCTTTTTACATAATATTCTCCCTGTCCCGCCAGCCCCAACTGCTATATTTATATTATCAGAAAGTGCCCCAAACATTACTTACCTTCCCCTCTTTCCTGCGCCGCACTGAACTCCCAGCAGCCGCGTCCGTGATTGGCTGCGGCTCAGCCAATCACAGACACGACTGCTGGTCCCGCCCCTCTGCTTGCATTTTCTCCCAAGCAGAGGGCCTGGCAGCGTGGCGGAGGAAAGAGAGGAGGTAATCTGTATTGTTATAATGTACAGCGCTGTGTCCCCAAGTGGCGCTATATAAATAAACATATACATACATACTGTATAATCTGTATTGTTATAATGTACAGCGCTGTGTCCCCAAGTGGCGCTATATAAATAAACATATACATACATACTGTATAATCTGTATTGTTATAATGTACAGCGCTGTGTACCCAAGTGGCGCTATATAAATAAACATATACATACATACTGTATAATCTGTATAGTTATAATGTACAGCGCTGTGTACCCAAGTGGCGCTATATAAATAAACATATATGTCATCTGTATAATCTGTATTGTTATAATGTACAGCGCTGTTACCCAAGTGGCGCTATATAAATAAACAGACATACATACGTATATATCTGTATTGTTATAATGTACCGCTGTGTACCCAAGTGGCGCTATATAATAAACATATACATACATACTGTATAATCTGTATTGTTATAATGTACAGCGCGTGTCCCCAAGTGGCGCTATATAAATAAACATATACATACATACTGTATAATCTGTATTGTATAATGTACAGCCGCTGTGTACCCAAGTGGCGCTATATAAATAAACATATACATACACTGTATATCTGTATTGTTATAATGTCAGCCTGTGTCCCCAAGTGGCGCTATAAATAAACATATACATACATACTGTATAATCTGTATTGTTATAATGTACAGGCGTGTACCAAAGTGGCGCTATATAATAACCATATACATACATACTGTATAATCTGTATTGTTATAATGTACAGCGCTGTGTCCCCAAGTGGCGCTATATAATAAACATATACATACATACTGTATAATCTGTATTGTTATAATGTACAGCGCTGTGTACCCAAGTGGCGCTATTAAATAACATCAAATACATACTGTATAATCTGTATTGTTATAATGTACAGCGCTGTGTACCCAAGTGCGCTATATAATAAACATATACATACATACTGTATAAATCTGTATTGTTTATAATGTACAGCGCTGTGTCCCCCAAGTGGCGCTATATAAATAAACATATACATCATACTGTATAATCTGTATTGTTATAATGTACAGCGCTGTGGTACCCAAGTGGCGCTATATAATAAACTACATCAAAATACTGTATAATCTGTATTGTTATAATGTACAGCGCTGTGTCCCCAAGTGGCGCTATATAAATAAACATATACATACATACTGCTATGATCTGTATTGTTATAATGTACAGCGCTGTGTCCCCAAGTGGCGCTATATAATAAACATATACATCATGTATAATCTGTATGTTATAAATGTACAGCGCTGTGTCCCCAAGTGGCGCTAATAAATAAACATATACATACATACTGTATAATCTGTATTGTTATAATGTACGCGCTGTGTCCCCAAGTGGCGCTATAAATAAAACATATACATACATACTGTATAATCTGTATTGTTATAATGTACAGCGCTGTGTACCCAAGTGGCGCTATATAAATAAACATAACATACATACTGTATAATCTGTATTGTTATAATGTACAGCGCTGTGTACCCAAGTGATGTCTGCTTGTATAATAAATAAACATTACATACTACTACTGTATAATCTTATTGTTTAATGTACAGCGCTGTGTCCCAAGTGGCGCTATATAAATAAACATATACATACATACTGTATAATCTGTATTGTTATAATGTACAGCGCTTGTGTACCCAAGTGGCGCTATATAGATATTAACATATATACATACATACTGTATAATCTGTATTGTTATAATGTACAGCGCTGTGTACCCAAGTGGCGCTATATAAAATAAACATATACATACATACTGTATAATCTGTATTGTTATAATGTACAGCTGTGTACCCAAGTGGTATTCATATACATACCGTATAATCTATATTTAAATCATGCGCTGTGTACCCAAGTGGCGCTATATCATAATAACATATACATACATACTGTATAATCTGTATTGTTATAATGTACTCGCTGTGTCCCCAAGTGGCAGCTATAAATAAACATATACATACATACTGTATAATCTGTATTGTTATAAGTAATACAGCGCTGTGTCCCAAGTGGCGCTATATAAATAAACTATACATACATACTGTATAATCTGTATTTAGTAATAGACAGCGCTGTGTACCCAAGTGGGCTATATAATAAACTATACATACATACTGTATAATCTGTATTGTTATAATGTACAGCGCTGTGTCCCCAAGTGGCGCTATATATAAAACATATACATACATCTGTATAATCTGTATGTTTATAATGTACAGCGCTGTGTACCCAAGTGGTGCTATAATAATAAACATATACATACATACTGTATAACTGTATTGTTATAATGTACAGCGCTGTGTCCCCAAGTGGCGCTATATAAATAAACATATACATACATACTGTATAATCTGTATGTTTATAATGTACAGCGCTGTGTACCCAAGTGGGCTATATAATAAACTATCATACATATCTGTATAATCTGTATTGTTATAATGTACAGCGCTGTGTCCCCAAGTGGCGCTATATAAATAAACATATCATACATACTGTATAATCTGTATTGTTATAATGTACAGCGCTGTGTACCCAAGTGGCACTATATAAATAACTATACATACATACTGTATAATCTGTATTGTTTAATGTACAGCGCTGTGTCCCCAAGTGGCTATATAATAAACATTACTACATACTGTATAATCTGTATTGTTATAATGTACAAGCGCTGTGTACCCAAGTGGCGCTATATAAATAACATATACATACTACTCTAATCTGTATTTTTATAAGGTACAGCGCTGTGTCCCCAAGTGGCGCTATATAAATAAACATAACATACATACTGTATAATCTGTATTGTTATAATGTCCAGCGCTGTGTACCCAAGTGCGCTATATAATAAACAATACATACATACTGTATAATCTGTATTGTTATAATGTACAGCGCTGTGTCCCCAAGTGGCGCTATATAATAACATATACATACATACTGTATAATCTGTATTGTTATAATGTACAGCGCTGTGTCCCAAGTGGCGCTATATAAATAAACATATACATACATACTGTTATCTGTATTGTTATAATGTACAGAGCTGTGTCCCCAAGTGGCGCTATATAATAAAACTATACATACATACTGTATAATCTGTATTGTTATAATGTACAGCGCTGTGTCCAAGTGGCGCTATATAAAAAACATATACATACATACTGTATAACTGTATTGTTATAATGTACAGGCTGTGTACCAGTGGCGCTATATAAACATATACATACATCCTGTATAATCTGTATTGTTATAATGTCAGCCTGTGTACCCAAGTGGCGTTATATAAATAAACATATACATACATACGTATATAATCTGTATTGTTATAATGTACAGTGCTGTGTACCAAGTGGCGCTATATAAATAAACATATACATACATACTGTATAATCTGTATTGTTATAATGTACAGCCTGTGTCCCCAAGTGGCGCTATATAATAACATACACATACATACTGTAAAATCTTGTATTGTTATAATGTACAGCGCTGTGTCCCCAAGTGGCGCTATATAAATAAACATATCCATACATACTGTATAATCTGTATTGTTATAATGTACAGCGCTGTGTCCCCAAGTGGGCGTTATATAAATAAACATATCATACATACTGTATAATCTGTATTGTTATAATGTACAGCGCTGTGTACCCAAGTGGCCTATATAAATAAACATATACATACATACTGTATAATCTGTATTGTTTATAATGTACAGCGCTGTGTCCCCAATGGCGCTATATAATAAACATATACCTACATACTGTATAATCTGTATTGTTATAATGTACAGCGCTGTGTACCCAGTGGCTGCTATATAATAACATATACCTAATACTGTTATATCTGTATTGTTATAATGTACAGCGCGTGTCCCCCAAGGTGGCTATAATAAATAACATTACATACATACTGTATAATCTGTATTGTTATAATGTACAGCGCTGTGTACCCAAGTGGCGCTATATAAATAAACATATAATACATACTGTTAATCTTGTATTGTTATAATGTACAGCGCTGTGTACCCAGTGGCGCTATATAAATAACATATATCTACATACTGTATAATCTATTGTTATAATGTACAGCGCTGGTACCCAGTGGCGCATATATAAACATATACATACATCTGTATAATCTGTATTGTTATAATGTACAGCGCTTGTACCCAAGTGGCGCTATATAAATAAACATTATCATCATACTGTATAATCTGTATTGTTTAATGTCAGCGCTGTACCCAAGTGGCGCTATATAATAACACATATCATACATACTGTATAACTCTTATTGTTATAATGTACAGCGCTG
The DNA here is from genome assembly GCA_019447015.1 of Hymenochirus boettgeri. Classification (NCBI taxonomy): domain Eukaryota; kingdom Metazoa; phylum Chordata; class Amphibia; order Anura; family Pipidae; genus Hymenochirus; species Hymenochirus boettgeri. The sequence goes on along the minus strand of JAACNH010000262.1, from coordinate 152,956 downwards.
TGAATCCAAGTGGCGCTATATAAATAACTATACATACATACTGTATAATCTGTATTGTTATAATGTACAGCGCTGTGTACCCAAGTGGGCTATATAAATAAACATATACATACATACTGTATAATCTGTATTGTTATAATGTACAGCGCTGCATACCCAATGGCGCTATATAAATAAACTATACTACATACTGTATATCTGTATTGTTTAATGTACAGCGTGTGTCCCCAAGTGGCGCTATATAAATAAACATATCACATAATGTATAATCTGTTATTGTTATAATGTACAGCTCTGTGTGTACCCAAGTGGCGCTATATAAATAAACTATACACTCGCTACTGTATAATCTGTATTGTTATAATGTACAGCGCTGTGTACCCAAGTGGCGCTATATAAATAAACATATCAACATACTGTATAATCTGTATTGTTATAATGTACAGCGCTGTGTTTATTTATTTATATAATAAACATACACATACATACTGTATATCTGTATTGTATAATGTAAGCGCTGTTTACCCAAGTGGCGATATATAAATAAACACTATACATCATACTGTATAGTCTGTATTGTTATAATGTACAGCGTGTGTTCCCCAAGTGGCGCTATATAATAAACATATCATGCATAATGTATAATCTGTATTGTTATAATGTACAGCTCTGTGTACCCAAGTGGCGCTATATAAATAAACATATACACGCATACTGTATAATCTGTATTGTTATAATGTACAGCGCTGTGTCCCCAAGTGGCGCTATATAAATAAACATATACATACATACTGTATAATCTGTATTGTTATAATGTCAGCGCTGTGTACATATTTTTTATATAAATAAACATACACATACATACTGTATAATCTGTATTGTTATAATGTACAGCGCTGTGTACCCAAGTGGCGTTATATAAATAAACATATACATACATACTGTATAATCTGTATTGTTATAATGTACAGCTCTGTCCCCAAGTGGCGCTATATAAATAAACATATACATCATAAACTGTAAATCTGTATTGTTTATAATTACAGCGCTGTGTACCCAAGTGGCGCTATATAAAAACATACATACAGTATATCTGTATTGTTATAATGTACAGCGCTGCGTACCCAAGTGGCGCTATATAAATAACATACCATACTGTATAATCTTGTATTGTTATAATGTACAGCGCTGCGTACCCAAGTGCGATATATAATAAACATACACATACATACGTATAATCTGTATTGTTTAATGTACAGCGCTGTGTCCCCAGTCGCTATATAAAAACATATACATACATACTGTATAATCTGTATGTTTATAATGTACACGCTGTGTCCCCAAGTGGCGCTATATAAAAAAACATATACATCCATACTGTATAATCTTTATTGTTATAATGTACAGCGCTGTGTCCCCAAGTGGCGCATATAAATAACATATCACCATACTGTATAATCTGTATTGTTATATGTACAGCGCTGTGTCCCCAAGTGGCGTAATAAATAAACATATACATACATACTGTATAATCTGTATTGTTTATAATGTACAGCGCTGTGTACCCAAGTGGCGCTATATAAATAAACATATACATACATACTGTATAATCTGTATTGTTATAAGTACAGCGCTGTGTACCCAAGTGGCGCTATATAAATAAACATATACTACATACTGTAAAATCTGTATTGTTGTAATGTACGCGCTGTGTCCCCAAGTGGCGCTATATAAATAACATACAACATACTGTATAATCTGTTTGTTATAATGTACAGCACTGTGTACCCAAGTGGCGCTATATAATAAACATATACATACATACTGTATATCTGTATTGTTATAAATGTACAGCGCTGTATTCCCATCGCTATATAAATAACATATACATACATACTGTATATCTGTATTGTTATAATGTACAGCGCTGTGTCCCCAAGTGGCGCTATATAATCAAACATATACATCCTGTATAATCTGTATTGTTATAATGTACACGCTGCGTACCCAATGTGGCGCTATATAAATAAACATATACATACATACTGTATAATCTGTATTGTTATATGTACAGCTTTGTGTCCCCAGTGGGCTATATAATAAACATATACATACATCTGTATAATCTGTATTGTTATAATGTACAGCGCTGTGTACCCAAGTGGGGCTATATAAATAAACACATACATACATACTGTATAATCTGTATTGTTATTATGTACAGCGCTGTATACCCAAGTGGCGCTATATAAATGAACATATACATACATACATACTGTATAATCTGTATTGTTATAATGTACAGCGCTGTGTCCCCAAGTGGCGCTATATAAATAAACATATACATACATACTGTATAATCTGAATTGTTTATATGTACGCGCTGTGGTCCCCAAGTGGCGCTATATAAATAAACATATACATACATACTGTATAATCTGTATTGTTATACTGTACAGCGCTGTGTACCCAAGTGGCGCTATATAAATAAACATATACATACATACTGTATAATCTGTATTGTTATAATGTACAGCGCTGTACTAATTTGGCACTAATTGCATATTCATTAATGATCTTTAGATACTGCTCCTATAGGGCTCACAAGCACTCTAGGGAAATCTCCCATAGTGGATTTACCACATGCTGCGCAGTTCTGGGTGAATCTCATCCGCACATAAGTATTTAAAGCTAGCTATCAGCTGGCGCTAAATACTTGCTTGCAAACAGCCATGCAGCCTATGGTCAATATGCTTGCGACGGCTGCCACAAAGCGAGGCTTAAAGTCACGCTGTGTGATTTTAATAGCCGAAAAGGGCAACGCTCCCAGGAAAATGACCCTGCTTATCTAAGGAAGGAGGGAGTGACAGCTGACTAGTAGAGGATTTCAATAAGAACACAAACATCTTTGTTATGTCTTTGTAGAAATATAAATCGGAGAATGAAGGGTAAGTACGTTTTTTCGCTGTATGTCAGAGTTAGGGGGCTACAGAAAAGGAAACTGATGTAGAAATTACCTTTTTGCGGTGCTTTCTTTTCTTAATTCACTGAGAGATTCATTCTGTTTTAGAAGCTTTTCCCGTTCTACGTTAAATGAATTTCCTACAGCAAAAAAATAAAATAAATAGTAACAATTAGACGAGTAAATTCTAAATATCGCATCAAAATTTCCCCTAAAAAAAACCATTTGCAATGCGAGGTCACAAAATGAACTTTAATATTGTCTTGTTTGAGCCCCATAAACTCCACCCCCATACCCACTGGGTTGAGCATGCTCAATAAGTGCTTCATAAATCAGACAGCTGGGGAGGTCAGTTCAACACAAAGACAAAAGAGATCAAATGTATATTTCAAATACATATATCAAAATATTTCAGGGCTGAAGCATGACAGGCCAGTAATGTGCAAACAAAGCATATTTCAAGAGACCACAGTACATTCAGATAAATACTTCAATTGGGATTACAATGTTAGGCAGGGATCAAACCAGACTTCCAAGCACGAACTCTCTAGCGCCAGTCATAGGTGAATGATCTCATGTTCCTGGCCTTAAGGTAACAGAAAATCCCATACAGAAAGTGAATGAGAGCAGCAATCGGTTGCTACAGCGTCTCCTTGAATATAAAAAGAAAGTATTAATGGTGGAAATGAACTCACGCCTGTCGTTTAATAATTTTTGCTCTTTTTGCAGAATTTCCATCTCTCGGCCCAAACATTTCTTCTGTCTCTCCAATTCATCCTGAAGAACCAATATCTTGAGACGTAAACACTCGCTCTCCTTTTTCTAAAGGGGAAGGAGAAGCAAGATTGAATTTCTTACATTTCACAAATTACTGTGCCTGGTCCCACTGGACGTACAGATCAGAGATATTTACAGGACTGGAAGTTGGGAATCTTACCCTATTAACCCACTGACTCAGGCATATTACATTGTATCTTCGTGTTCAAATGTGTTGTTTTTCCACTAATACAGCAACAAATGATGAAGCAGCAATGTAAACAAATTGATTTCTTTGTGGCCGTGACTGATTAAACTGTTCATATGTGTTCACCTGTTCATACATGTCAATGGGTTCCCAATTTTAAAAGGTTTTCCTTTCCCCCCCTGTCCTCGCAGGTTACAGCCATGTGAACTACCTGCACACTGTTTCCTCTATGAACGAACATACAAATTACAGTAGCTTTTTTTTGTAAAAGTTTCGTAGAAATATCTGGTGGGGATCACCGACCAATCACCAATAGGAAGGGGGAATAGGAAATTATTTTTGACCAATAAAATCATTGAACATGATAGAACATATGGTTCAGTGCATGTCTGGTATAGGACTTACTGCAAAGGAAAATGGTTCATCATCAGGAAATGAGGTTCCCTTTCTATAACGTCTACCCCAGCACCTCCATGCTAGCCCCGTCTGTGTTACAAGTGTCTACACATACAGGGATATTCAATAAAAGTTCTTATTGTTTAAAATGGTGCTAACTTTGCCCCAACCAATCAGATCCTATTTAACATTTGAAAGCTAACATCTGATTGGTTGAGGCAAAATTAGCACCATTTTAAACGATAAGAACTTTTATTGAATAACCCTGATAGTTTACGTGTACCATGACGTACACGTGTACCATGACGTACACGTGTACCATGACGTACACAGTGTAACGTATTTGAACCTTGTCATGTCTAATGATCTAATAAACTGGGCTCTCTGAATTGAATACCTAAAGGCCACAGTCCCATTCTAATTCTGTAACAAGTCACTTTCCATATTTCCTCTGTATCAATCAATGAAATTACCAGTTCGTTACTTGATGAAGTCAGTCGCAGTCTTTCTTCTATTTCTTTCCCAATTTTTAGAACAGTTACTTGTGTTTGTTTGATTGCACACTGAGCTCGGTGAAGTCTGCAGATAATAAACAATCAGGTATTGTTAGCCTCAAATGCATCAAAATAACACTCAACGGTTAACATTGTTACAGTGGATTTTAAAAAAAAAACTTGTCTCATGTATACCACACACAAGATGATTGAAACATTGTATCACTTCCTCATCAGAGAAGTAAAGACCGCCATCTTTCCCTTGCCACTGACTCGGACATGCTCAGTTTGTTTTTCCCAGGTGGGAAGAGAGAATAGAGCCGCCCACTGAGTCACTTTATATCTAGATTATTTCTCATGTGCACTGTATCAAGTAATATTAAGTCAATCCAACTGGACTTGTTTGAGTAATTAAAGAGTGGCTTCCTCAGTAGCACTGACTAATGACGTTACTTTTGAGGCATTTGATTGGATATTTAGTATATTTCATCTGGCCACACCAGCCTACATATTATTCATCCTGTTCTGTATAGTATTACTGTAGAATACTCTACACATTATCATGTTATAATTCACCAATTAATAATAGTATTTTTTATCAAGAAAATATGCAAATAATCTGGTACCTCAGCAAAGAGAAAACACCGTAAGAGTTTCTAACCGAGCTCTGGTCAACTTGGAGATGGATGTTCCTCTGACAGTCGGAATGATTCTAGAAGGAAGAGAAAGAAATCCCATTAAAAGATAACGATCACGTGTATAAAGTTTATTTAAAAAACAGTTCAACTGAAAAGTACTTGGGACAGGAATATAGGACGGGTAATCCCTACCTCCCAATATTGTTTCTGTGAGGAGCACCAGTACATTAATTTCCCCTTTAAAACGTATCATGTCTACTTCCCCCTTAACTTTAAATCATATCATATCTACTTCCCCCTTAACTTTAAAGCGTATCATATCAACTTCCCTCTTAACTTTAAAGCGTATCATATCTACTTCCCCCTTAACTTTAAAGCATATCATGTCTACTTCCCCCTTAACTTTAAAGCGTATCATATCTACTTCCCCCTTAACTTTAAAGCATATCATGTCTACTTCCCCCTTACTTTAAAGCGTATCATATCATACTTCCCCCCCTTCCCCTTAACTTTAAAGCATATCATTCACTTCCCCCTTAACTTTAAAGCGTATCATATCTACTTCCCCCTTAACTTTAAAGCATATCTATCTCCTACTACTCCCCCAACTTTAAAACGCGTATCATATCTACTTCCCCTTAACTTTAAATCTACAAATCATATCTACTTCCCCCTTAACTTTAAATCATATCATATTCTTAATTTCCCCCTAACTTTAAAGCGTATCATATCTACTTCCCCTTAACTTTAAAGCGTATCATATCTCCTTCCCTCTTTAACTTTAAAGCGTATCATATCTACTTCCCCCTTAACTTTAAATCATATCATATCTACTTCCCCCCTAATAACTTTAAAGCGTATCATATCTACTTCCCCCTTAACTTTAAAGCGTATCATATCTACTTCCCCCTTAACTTTAAAGCGTATCATATCTACTTCCCCCTTAACGTTTAAGTGTATCAGGTCATTCCCTTTAACAATGGGGTACAAAATTTTCTCACGTTAATTTATTTTTTTAGGGTAAAAACCAAAAAGTAATTTGCCCCAAAATGTGGTCATTTTGAAATATCCCCTTAATAGTTAAACAATAACCCCTACATTTAAAAGTACTGCAATCAACCAAAATGAATTATTGACACACAATGTCCTCCAGAAATCACAATTCAGATTCCGCACTCACATAAAATTTATGCTTGCAAAACAAAATGACCCATTCATTTTGCAATTGATATTACGATCACAATTCCATCCAGGAAAAAGTGAATGTCCAGCTTTACAGTAAATGTATCTGTCCAGCACGCATACATATTTTTCTAGTTTGACTTGCTTGGACAGAGCAGGTATGTGTCACTGGAGGAAGCAAGATAAAAAGCAGAGGAGCCCACTACTTCAGTGAACACTTCTTTATTTGTGCAAAAACAACGGCATACAACATATCTGTTGTATTCAATTAGATCAACTGGACTTGAAATGTAGTTCTTGAAGACGTTTCGCTAGTCATCCAACTGGCTTTCTCAATTCAGAATGACTTGTACAAGAATCTGTGGCAATGTCTGCTTTAAACCGAACAACACACTGAGGCAGCAATTGGTACATCCGAAAGACCCAATACCCAAACACAAGAAAAGCGACATCATATACGCAGTGCAGTGCAGTGAAGAATGCTCTGATTTGTATGTGGGGGAGACCAAACAGCAACTGCATCAACGTATGGCCCAGCACAGAAGAGCCAATTCCTCGGGTCAGGACTCAGCCGTGTATCTGCATCTTAAGGATAAAGGACATACCTTTGAAGATTGTAATGTTAATATACTGGCGAAGGAACGTGACTGGTTCAAGAGAGGTGTTAAGGAAGGCCATTAGTGTGAAAAATAAAAGAAACCAAGCCTATAATAGAGGGGGGGGGTTCGACACAACTGTCTGCCAGTACAATGCTGTTTTAACCACCTTCTCTGGGCGTTCCTATAACACCTCTTAGCCACTATCTAATCACACCCTTACACATGGCGTGTTGATATGCTAATGGGATTTTCCAGGGTACCTAATGCCACAGATTCTTGTTACAAGGGTCATTCTGAATTGAGGAGATACAGTCGGATGACTAGCGAAACGTCTTCAAGAACTACATTTCAAGTCCAGTTGATCTAATTGAATACAACAGATATACCATGACCTGGATGAATGAGAACCTTCACAAGCAACGGCATACAACGTTTCGGGACACTAGGCCCCTTCCTCAGGTCACTGAAAGGAAGCCTCTGGCAAGACTAATGTCTGATCTAATGACACATACCTATATATTAAAACAGATTTACACAATTATCTTACCTTATTTTCAAACGATGCCCCATAATAACCATCATTAAGACCGAAAATGATTTCATTTGGGTTACTAGCATGAATCTAGAAACGAGAATAATCTTCAGTTATTGGCTGCTGGCGAATTATCAAAGTGTAAGACATTATGGCTGAATATACTGGATTGCTTGGCGTAATTGGCAAGCAATTTATTCACATCAACCAATCACATATTAGCTTTTCACTGGATTACTGCAATTAGGTAACAGCCGATTGGCTGCTGTAGATTAAAAGTAACTTTTGTTTTTGAACCTTTTATAGAATCAGATCCTTAATGGTTCATGTGCATTTTCCTGACATGGTCCCTTTAAGTGTAAGTAATTATTTTCTCTCTCGTTGGGATTAACCAATCAGGTTTCAGCACAGAATGTGGAAGTTGTTAAGTATCATTCAATGTGTCCATTCATTGTTAAACTTTCTAATAGTCAAATCTCGATCATCAAACCAGCTGACAGTTTATATCCAATTTCATTTACACAGGAATTCAATGTTCAATGTGACCATCAGTTATATTATTTACAATTCATGTTGTCTTTATGCATCTAATGTCTATAAACATCCGTACGGTGTAAAGGGAGATAAAGCATTTCAATAGACCAATTTAAAGGAGAATAAAACTGAATAATACAAATAAATATAATTGAAATGGACAGAGAATGTGCAAATGGTCTCATTTAATTATCTGGTTAATTAAAATTAGTACAGAGGAAACATTCAATGTTAATAATCCTATTTAATTTATTGGTGACGTCTGTCCATAGGCGCTTCATACTGCAAAACCAGAGGCCTCCAACTACACTGATGATGGCTCAATAACGCCAAAACTGGTCTGTAGTTGAGCTCTGGTTTTGCATTCAGCTTGTGGAATGCTGTAAAAGTCTTTTTAAAGACATAGCGTTCCTAAGAGCTTCCATGGAATAGGTTGGACTTGATGGACGTATGTCTTTATTCAACCTCAATTACTATGAAACTATGGAAACATGGTAAATTCCCAGAAGTCTTATCAGGGAGATTCAATAAAAGTTCTTATCGTTTAAAATGGTGCTAATTTAGCCCCAACCAACCAGATCTTATTTAACATTTGAAAGCTAACATCTGATTGGTTGGGGCAAAATTAGCCCCATTTTTAATGATAAGAACTTTTATTGAATAACCCTGTTTGTTCCTTATTTGCAAGAATGTGAAGTGTCAATGTTTCATAAAAAATGCTTATAAAGACTAGAAAAGTTGTGCAGTTGTATAAAAAACAAAAAAAAGATGTTTCAGCTGATTAGGTTAAAGGACAACTGAAGTCTGAAAACCACACTGAATCAACAGGCAGAGCACCTTGACATAAAAGCAGTAACAACTTTGCCTTACTAAGGCAAGGTACATATTCAACGGTAAAAACTTCAAAACCATCAAGAAATTAATAAAAATAAATAAATAGAACAGGGCTGCCCTCTGCTGCTTAAAAGCGCAACAAGTTTAAGTTCATTTCATTTGAAACCATCGACATATTTAGCTAATTTACTGCTCCTCACCTGTGAGCCTAAATACTTGAGTCCGTCTAGATTCACCTTCCATTCAATTAGCAGCCGGTAGTTATCGTTCTTTCCGCCCCATATCCTCACGACGAAACAAGATACAGAAGTGTCCAGGCGGTCCGGCATTAGGCCAAAGTCAAGACTTCTCCATGTTGGATTCTAGAGAAGAAATGGAACACATGGAAATCAGGAAACCGGACTGTACACCGTGGGAAACACCAACCAATCGGATCATTGATATTGCCTCCCTGGTTTCCCCTTTCCCATAGTTCTTTGAGTTTTGCAATGTCAACCCCATTCTAGTCTGCGAGGCGGATACTAAATTAAGATGGCAGGTGTACCACTTGGGAACAAGCACCCGAAATGACAGTCTGAAGCCTTTTTACAGTAAGAACATTGTGGTTCAGATTCTCAGGACATAAACGTCTCATTTGATTTCTAATTAAACAAGAGTCCAAACAATCTATAATTACTATATTATCATATTAATACTTCTTCAGTCCCATGGGAAACATCCTGTGTTGTTCAACTGCAGCAGCCAATCAGATGTTATGTAAAGTTTTCTAACCATAGAACAACAGTAAAAAGGGAACATCTGATTGGATGAGGCAAATCAACAGCTAGAGCAATTTTTGTTTGCACCCCTTATACAAGTAAATATATAAGTCTCATTACATGTCCCTCTAATACCCCCCATTTTATCTTTATACCAGACTATTTAACATAGACTTACCTTTAAGGACAATTGTTTTGTTTATGTTTTTTTACCCTTTTTTTTATGAACAATGTTTTTATTGGTTTTAATTAAGAAAATAGTAAAAAAAAAAAAAAGAACAGTTCAAATAGGAAAGTATATAAGTTACAGTATACATTAACATGTAAAATATGTACTGTATATGCATAGAAATATAGACAGTTACATAAAATTTCTGACTATTCTAATTGTTATTTTCTAGGACCATAATTTTCATTTTTCTAGGAATTTTGAGTGTGTGAGGACAACCTCATAAGAACATCTTTTAGAAAGAATGGCCCCTTATGATAAATCATACTTTGTCCTATGAATTCATTATTGTATGCCTGCTATGCTTCTGGATGCCTCATGGAAACTGAGCAATTTAGAAACCTGTACTGAGCCTGATCTGAGCCTGGGCATGCTCAGAAGAGGCAGCTAGGGGATTAACATTCAGTCATTGGCTGTGATGTCAACTGTCAAATCCATAACTGACAGTTACTAACTGGAAGAACCAGGAAGCAGAAACAGGGGAAACAGGACATTGTGCAGGATTTTAGGTTAGACTTACACCTTTCACATTTCAAACTATTACCGTTTAGGGTTTTGGTGGGTGATTTACCTGTATGTAAGTTTTCATTTTGGGGCTGGACTTGCCCTTTAAGCTGAAAATTTCTTCATACTGTATTGTTTATTGAGGTTTACTCTGTTTTTAATTTCTCCTATCGAGGGAACAGTGTTTTTTACCTGTATTTAATTTCTACTCCAATTAATACTACTGCTGTCATATTTACTAAACTTTGAAATGAGTTTCACTGTTTGGAAAATAATTTTAAAACCAGATGGCCCAATGGGCAAAAAAAGGAGTGTAAGCCTTAAAGGACATCTATAGTGAAATGTATACATTGCTCCAATCCAGACATAATAAAAGGTTAGTGTATTCTGCCTTATCCCCACCTTCCTCTGTGGCTCCGTGTTTGCACACAGTCTGATTTACTGCAGAGCTCCCCACTCCGCCCCCCTTTCTGCTCATTCCCCCATTCATATAATCCAGCTGTGAATTTAGTGAGCAGAAAGAAGTCACTGGGAGTCTTGCTGTAAAACTTGCATAAGCCTACACACTACACCGGCATGCTGTTAAGGAATTTGATTGACAGCTCAAGCAGGAGTGGTGTATTGAAATCTTGACTTCTTTTAACTTATATATCTCGGGACAGAGGAGGAAACTGAAGAAAATAAAGGTACTCTGGGGGCTAGGGGTAATTATAGAACACATAGAAAGAAAGAAAAAATTACATTTTCTGATTTTCTGCAAATATCTCAGGAACCATATCTCACAGAATAAGATACGACTCAATTTAATTAACCTTTTGTGGTCTATAAATTTGTTTTTTGGTGGGTCAGCGATACGGAGCACTTACCAGAGAGTCTTTAATCACTTCGCTCCTGTAAAACTCTGCAACAACAGAGATAGAAAAAGACAAGTCAAAAATTAATAATTATAGATGAGAATCTTAAAAAAGTGTGCAATAAAAAGTAACAAATTTCACAAACTAAAACATGGACACAAAACAATCCGTAACCTACCCCCGCAACTGAAATTCACCCCAATGTTGATCACACTGTGTAGTGTTTATTGACCCCTACCTTTCTCTTCTGCTGCATATATGTGTGTGTTATTTCTATTTCTTACGTACCTTATAATTAGGGAATGTTGGAAGGTATGTGTATCTATAAGTGTAACTATTAAAGGGGGAATGTTGGAGGGTATGTGTATCTATAAGTGTAACTATTAAAGGGGGAATGTTGGAGGGTATGTGTATCTATAAGTGTAACTATTAAAGGGGGAATGTTGGCGGGTGTGTGTTTCTATACGTGTAAACTATTAAAGAGGGATGGTTGGAGGTTATTGTTTCTATAAGTGGTCATATAAAAGGGGAATGTTGGAGGGTATTGTAATCTATAGTGTATACCTATTAAAAGGGAATGTGGGAATGTGGAGGGTATGTGTATCTATAAGTGTAACTATTAAAGGAGGGAAGTTGGAGGGTATGTGTTTCTATAAGTGTAACTATTAAAGGGGGAATGTTGGAGGGTATGTGTATCTATAAGTGTAACTATTAAAGGGGGAATGTTGGAGGGTGTGTGTTTCTATAAGTGTAACTATTAAAGGGGGAATGTTGGAGGGTATGTGTTTCTATAAGTGTAACTATTAAAGGGGGAATGTTGGAGAGTATGTGTATCTATAAGTGTAACTATTAAAGGGGAATGTTGGAGGGTATGTGTATCTATAAGTGTAACTATTAAAGGGGGAATGTTGGAGGGTATGTGTTTCTATAAGTGTAACTATTAAAGGGGAAATGTTGGAGGGTATGTGTATCTATAAGTGTAACTATTAAAGGGGAACTGGGTAATGTAGTTAGAATGTTATACAGGATGGCATTGTGGGTAGGAATACAGACAGTTATGTTGAACTTTAACTCTTGTAGTCCCTGGGTAGGTATTACAGAGATCACTGGGTAATAAAACAGTTAATGCTGGCGTGACTGGAAAGGCAGGGGTTAAACATCAGAACCAGCAAAGTAACAATCTCCCATAGAACAAAGTAACAAACTTCTATCTGCACCTGCACCTATGCTGGGAGTTGTAGTTTTTAAACCATCTGGATAATTACTGGTTACCTGTTATCCCTATCCTTTGTGGCTCTAATAAGAGTCTTTCTGATAGAGGGGTTCCGCAGCTCGAAACCAGGACTGCCCCTGGTCTTAAAGGACAATTATACTCGCCTCCCCCTTGTTCCTTTCCCCCCACTCCTGCAAAGTACCCAGGGTGAGGACCTAAAACGCTAAGTCCTCACCTCCGGGTACTTTACAAAAGTCCTGCACTACTTACTTGTAATCTTCCTCGTCGCTCCGGTCCGATCCTCCCCACTGGCACTTTGAGTGACAGGTCGCGAGGCAGCCAATGGGAAGATGCGCTCTGCAAGGAGGTGTGTCTTCCCATTGGCTGCCTCCTGGACTGTCACTGACAGTGCCAGTGGGGAGGATCGGACCAGAGCGATGAGGTAGTTTACAAGTAAGTAGTGCAGGACTTTCTTAAAGTACCCAGAGGTGAGGACTTAGCGTTTTAGGTCCTCACCCTGGGTACTTTGCAGGAATGGATCGGGGAAATGGTAAGTATAATTGTCCTTTAAAAAGGACCTTTTCAGGTCTCCGGCATCTTCTTTCTTGTCCAACATATTGGTGGCTCCACTGATGACAACGGGGAAATTTCACCGTGGCTGCCAATGACAACAACATCGAAACCGACGTAGCTGATATTGCCACTGAATCTTGATCCCGACGTCTTCTTTTTTTTGTCATCACGGTGGTGACTTTTGAGTTCCACGGGGGGTTGCACCTCTTAATGTAGGTTTGCTGAAAGACCAATTCCAGTTGTGATTGGTTAAGGATTCAATCCTTTAACATTTTATTAAAATATGATTGGTTCACTTGTGATCATATGATTGCTAGGTTTGAAATCTTAACCAATCAAATTTAAATAAAATATTAAAATATGATCGTTGGAGAAGAAAGAAGACGCCGGAAACCTGAAAGGCGCAATTGATTGGCTCCTCTGTGTGTGTAGCGTCTTATACTTGTGAGTTGGAGGATAATATTATATACTTTATAATTAAGGTGGCATTAGTATGTGAAGATGGTTATAATATGAGAATTATCACCACTGTAGTGTTTCAGTATTTTTAGACAGGGAATATACAGTCTACGTTAGTAACTTTACCAACCCCCCCTACAATCTGGGTAGGGGGTTGTAGTTTGTGTATAATAGACAGTATCTGTTACTTACTATTGTATCATTGCTTCATTATAAATGACAATACCCAGGAGAACGGTTCAAGAAGCACTGACCCATTTCTATAGGGGTTGTGCATACACAGGCCTATATTTACAGTCCCTTTATTTTTTCAGTTTCCCGTTGTTTACCACAAGGGGGAGCTGTAATTCTAATTGTCATTTATATGTGTATTATCTACTAGTTGTACTAGCCATTGTAAAAAATACTTCTTAAGCCTGATACACACCTTTCAATTTTTCCTCCTGACTGACCATTCAGCAGTTTCGACCGGTCAACCAGGAGGACTGTCGGTAGCGGTGAAAGTAGCCACCATAGCGGACCACACAATCAGTCATGGTTTTCAAATGCTTCTGATCATTTGTGTGTCTGATACAGACAGTCACATCCGTCCGCAAAAAAATCCAATATTTCGTCCCGACCGACCAAAACAATGAACTGACGGTCGGCTGAAAAGATAGTGTCCACCCAGCTTTAGGGAGATCATTTCTATTGTCTTGGTGAACTTCCTGTACTAAACGGATTTGCCAGACATCCTGATTATGCCGTCGCCTTAATATCCTCCTCTGCAGCCCCGCACCATGTTATATCTTACAGGCCAAGTATGGAGACAACTTAGAGAGGACCTTCACCTACCAATAACCAGGTACAGAGCTCCACCCGTATGGCCCAGCTGGATACCGTGCTCATGAGAGATACATATATACAAAGTATTGTGCTCCATGTACTTGGTATAAAACTTCACCTTTATTGATTTAGAAGTAAAAACACCTACAGCATTATAATACAATGTGAAAAAGACGAGTCACCGCCTTACACGACATACCTGTCACGAAACGCGTAAGGCGTGTTGTTTGTATAGGTGTAACCATTAAAGGGGGAATGTTGGAGGGTATGTGTTTCTATAAGTGTAACTATTAAAGGGGAATGTTGGAGGGTATGTGTTTCTATAAGTGTAACTATTAAAGGGGGGATGTTGGAGGGTATGTGTATCTATAAGTGTAACTATTAAAGGGGGATGTTGGAGGGTATGTGTATCTATAAGTGTAACTATTAAAGGGGGATGTTGGAGGGTATGTGTATCTATAAGTGTAACGCTATTAAAGGGGAATGTTGGAGGGTATGTGTTTCTATATTGTAACTATTAAAGGGGGGATGTTGGATGGGGGTATGTGATCTATAGTGTAACTATTAAAGGGGAATGTTGGAGGGTAGGTGTTTCTATAAGTGTACCATTAAAGGGGAATGTTGGAGGGTATGTGTATCTATAAGTGTAACATTAAAGGGAATGTTGGGGTATGTGTTTCTATAAGTGTACCATTAAAGGGAATGTTGGAGGGTATGTGTATCTATAAGTGTAACTATTAAAGGGGAATGTTGGAGGGTATGTGTTTTTCTATAAGTGTAACCATTAAAGGGGGAATGTTGAGGGTATGTGTTCATAAAGTGTAACTATTAAAGGGGAATGTTGAGGGTATGTGTTTCTATAAGTGTAACTATTAAAGGGGGATGTTGAGGTTATGTGTATCTATAAGTTAACTATTAAAGGGGATGTTGGAGGGTATGTGTATCTATAAGTGTAACTATTAAAGGGGGATGTTTGGAGGGTATTGTGTATCTATAAGTGTAACTATTAAAGGGGAATGTTGGAGGGTATGTGTTTTCTATAATTGTAACTATTAAAGGGGATGTTGGAGGGTATGTTATCTATAAGTGTAACTATTAAAGGGGAATGTTGGAGGGTATGTGTTTCATATGTGTAACTATTAAAGGGGAATGTTGGAGGGTATGTGTATCTATAAGTGAACCATTAAAGGGGAATGTGGAGGGTATGTGTTTTCATAAGTGTAACCATTAAGGGGTAATGTTGGAGGTATGTGTATCTATAATGTAACTATTAAAGGGGGAATGTTGGAGGGTATGTGTTTCTATAAGTGTAACATTAAAGGGAATGTTGGAGGGTATGTGTATCTATATTGTAACTATAAAAGGGGAATGTTGGAGGGTATGTGTACATAAGTGTAACATTAAAGGGGAATGTGGTAGGGTATGTGTATCATAAGTGTAACTATTAAAGGGGGAATGTTGGAGGGTATGTGTATCTATAAGTGTAACTATAAAGGGGTAATGTTGGAGTATGTGTTTTATAGTGTAACTATTAAAGGGAAGTTGGAGGGTATGTTATCTATAGTGTAACTATTAAAGGGGATGTTGAGGTATTGTGTCATAAGTGTAACTATTAAAGGGGTAATGTTGGAGGGTATGTGTATCTATAAGTGTAACTATTAAAGGGGGAATGTTGGAGGGTATGTGTATCTATAAGTGTAACTATTAAGGGGAATTTTGGAGGGTATGTGTTTCTCTATAAGTGTAACTATTAAAGGGGAATGTTGGAGGGTATGTGTTTCTATAAGTGTAACTATAAGGGGGAATGTTGGAGGGTATGTGTATCTATAAGTGTATCATTAAAGGGGAATGTTGGAGGGTATGTGTTTCTATAAGTTTAACTATTAAAGGGGAATGTTAGGGTATGTGTATCTATAATGTTAACTATTAAAGGGGAATGTTGGAGGGTATGTGTATCTATAAGTGTAACCATTAAAGGGGAATGTTGGAGGGTTGTGTTCTATAGTGTAACTTAAAGGGGGAATGTTGGAGGGTATGTGTTTCTATAAGTGTAACTATTAAAGGGGAATGTTGAGGGTATGTGTATCTATAAGTGTAACTATTAAGGGGGAATGTTGGAGGGTATGTGTGTCTATAGTGTAACTATTAAAGGAATGTTGGAGGGTATGTGTATCTATAACTAACCATTAAAGGGGGAATGTTGGAGGGTATGTGTATCTATAAGTGTAACCATTAAAGGGGAATGTTGAGGGTATGTGTATCTATAAGTGTAACATTAAAGGGGGAATGTTGGAGGGTATGTGTATCTATAGTGTAACTATTAAAGGGGGAATGTTGGAGGGTATGTGTATCTATAAGTGTAACTATTAAAGGGGATGTTGGAGGGTATGTGTTTCTATAAGTGTAACATTAAGGGGGGATGTTGGAGGGTATGTGTTTCTATAAGTGTAACTATTAAAGGGGAATGTTGGAGGTATGTGTATCTATAAGTTAACCATTAAAGGGGAATGTTGGAGGGTATGTGTTTTCTATAAGTGTAACTATTAAAGGGGGATGTTGGAGGGTATGTGTTTCTCTATAAGTGTAACTATTAAAGGGAATGTTGGAGGGTATGTGTTTCTATAAGTGTAACTATAAAGGGGATGTTGGAGGGTATGTGTATCTATAAGTGTAACTATTAAAGGGGGATGTTGGAGGTAGGTGTTATCTATGTGTAACCATTAAAGGGGAATGTTGGAGGGTATGTGTTTCTATAAGTGTAACTATTAAAGGGGGAATGTTGGAGGGTATGTGTTCTATAAGTGTAACTATTAAAGGGGGAATGTTGGAGGGTATGTGTATCTATAAGTGTAACTATTAAAGGGGAATGTTGAGGGTATGTGTTTCTATAAGTGTAACTATTAAAGGGGAATGTTGGAGGGTATGTGTTCTATAAGTTAACTATTAAAGGGAAGTTGGGGGTATGTGTATCTATAAGTGTAACCATTAAAGGGGGAATGTTGAGGGATGTGTGTCTATAAGTGTAACTATTAAAGGGGGATGTTGGAGGGTATGTGTTCTATAAGTTTAACTATTAAGGGGAATGTTGGAGGTATGTGTTTCTATAAGTGTAACTATTAAAGGGGAATGTGGAGGGTATGTGTTTCTATAAGTGTACATTAAAGGGGAATGTTGAGGGTATGTGTTCTATAAGTAACATATAAAGGGGAATGTTGGAGGGTATGTGTATCTATAAGTGTAACTATTAAAGGGGGAATGTTGGAGGGTATGTGTATCTATAACTAACCATTAAAGGGAATGTTGGAGGGTATGTGTTTCTATAAGTGTAACTATTAAAGGGGAATGTTGGAGGTTATGTGTATCTATAAGTGTAACTATTAAAGGGGAATGTTGGAGGGTAGTGTGTACTAATAGTGTAACTATGGGGGAATGTTGGAGGGTATGTGTATCTATAAGTGTAACCATTAAAGGGGAATGTTGGAGGGTATGTGTATCTATAAGTTTAACCATTAAAGGGGGAATGTTGGAGGGTATGTGTATCTATAAGGTATAACTATTAGGGGGAATGTTGGAGGGTATGTGTATCTATAGTGTAACTATTAAAGGGGGAATGTGTGGGTTATGTGTATCTATAATGTAACCATTAAAGGGGGAATGTTGGAGGGTATTGTTGTCTATAAGTGTAACTATTAAAGGGGGAATGTTGGGTAGTGTTATCTATAATTGTAACTATTAAAGGGGGAATGTTGGAGGGTATGTGTATCTATAGTGTAACTATAAAGGGGGAATGTTGGAGGGTATGTGTTTTCTATAAGTGTAACTATTAAAGGGGGAATGTTGGAGGGTATGTGTATCTATAAGTGTAACCATTAAAGGGGGAATGTTGGAGGGTATGTGTATCTATAAGTACCTATTAAAGGGGAATGTTGGAGGGTATGTGTTTCTATAAGTGTAACATTAAAGGGGAAATGTTGGAGGGTATGTGTTTCTATAGTGTAACTATTAAAGGGGGAATGTTGGAGGGTAGTGTATCTATAAGTGTAACCATTAAAGGGGGAATGTTGGAGGGTATGTGTTTCTATAAGTGTAACTATTAAAGGGGAATGTTGGAGGGTATGTGTTTCTATAAGTGTAACCATTAAAGGGGGAATTGGGGTATGTGTTCTATAGTGTAACTATTAAAGGGGGAATGTTGGAGGGTATGTGTTTCTATAAGTGTAACTATTAAAGGGGAATGTTGGAGGGTATGTGTTTCTATAAGTGTAACTATTAAAGGGGAATGTTGGAGGGTATGTGTTCTATAAGTGTACTATAAAGGGGGAATGTTGGAGGGTATGTGTTTCTATAAGTATAACTATTAAAGGGGGAATGTGGAGGGTATGTGTATCTATAAGTGTAACTATTAAGGGGAATGTGGGAGGGTATGTGTATCTATAATGTACCATAAAGGGGAATGTTGGAGGGTATGTGTTTCTATAAGTGTAACTATTAAAGGGGGAATGTTGGAG
The DNA here is from genome assembly GCA_019447015.1 of Hymenochirus boettgeri. Lineage (NCBI taxonomy): Eukaryota > Metazoa > Chordata > Amphibia > Anura > Pipidae > Hymenochirus > Hymenochirus boettgeri. The sequence goes on along the minus strand of JAACNH010000262.1, from coordinate 133,898 downwards.
GGTATGTGTTTCTATAAGTGTAACTATTAAGGGGATGTGGGAGGGTATGTTTGTTCTATAAGTGTAACTATTAAAGGGGGAATGTTGGAGGTATGTGTTATCTATAAGTGTAACATATTAAAGGGGGAATGTTGGAGGGTATGTGTTTCTATAAGTGTAACTATTAAAGGGGAATGTTGGAGGGTATGTGTATCTATAAGTGTAACTATTAAAGGGGAATGTTGGAGGGTATGTGTTTCTTAAAGTGTAACTATTAAAGGGGGAATGTTGGAGGTATGTGTTTCTATAAGTGTAACTATTAAAGGGGGAAGTTGGAGGGTATGTGTATCTATAAGTGTAACTATTAAAGGGGGAATGTTGGAGGGTATGTGTTTCTATAAGTGTAACTATTAAAGGAATGTTTGGAGGGTATGTGTTTTCTATAAGTGTAACTATTAAAGGGGAATGTTGGAGGGTATGTGTATCTATAATTGTAACTATTAAAGGGGGAATGTTGGAGGGTATGTGTATCTATAGTGTAACTATAAAGGGGAATGTTGGAGGGTATGTGTTCTATAAGTGTAACTATTAAAGGGGGAATGTTGGAGGTATGTGTTTTCTATAATGTAACTATTAAAGGGGGAATGTTGGAGGGTATGTGTATCTATAAGTGTAACTATTAAAGGGGGAATGTTGGAGGGTATGTGTTCTATAAGTGTACTATAAAGGGGAATGTTGGAGGTATGTGTACTATAAGTGTAACTATTAAAGGGGAATGTTGGAGGGTATGTGTTCTATAGTGTAACTATTAAGGGGAATGTTGGAGGGTATGTGTTTCTATAAGTGTAACTATTAAAGGGGAATGTTGGAGGGTATGTGTTTCTATAAGTGTAACTATATAAAGGGGAAGTTGGAGTGTATGTGTATCTATAAGTGTAACTATTAAAGGGGAATGTTGGAGGGTATGTGTTTCTATAAGTGTAACTATTAAAGGGGGAATGTTGGGAGGTATGTGTTCTATAGTGTAACTATTAAAGGGGAATGTTGGAGGGTATGTTTTTCTTAAGTGTAACTATTAAAGGGGGAATGTTGGGAGGTTTTGTTTTCTATAAGTGTAACTATTAAGGGGAATTTGAGGGTATGTTTTATCATAAGTGTCTATAAAGGGGGAATGTTGGAGGGTATGTGTTTCTATAGGTGTAACTATTAAAGGGGAATGTTGGAGGGTATGTGTTTCTATAAGTAACTATTAAAGGGGAATGTTGGGGGTATGTGTTTCTATAAGTGTAACTATTAAAGGGGAATGTTGGAGGTATGTGTATCTATAAGTGTAACTATTAAAGGGGGAATGTTGGAGGGTATGTGTATCTATAAGTGTAACTATTAAAGGGGGAATGTTGGAGGGTATGTGTATCTATAAGTGTAACTATTAAAGGGGGAATGTTGGAGGGTATGTGTTATCTATAAGTGTAACTATTAAAGGGGGAATGTTGGAGGTATGTGTTTCTATAAGTGTAACTATTAAAGGGGGAATGTTGGAGGTATGTGTTTCTATAAGTGTAACTATTAAGGAAATGTTGGAGGTAGTGTTTTCTATAAGTATAACTATTAAAGGGGGAATGTTGGAGGTATGTGTTCTATAAGTGTAACTATTAAAGGGGGATGTTGGAGGGTAGTGTTTCTAATGGTAACTATTAAAGGGGGAGTGTTGAGGTATGTGTTCTATAAGTGTAACTATTAAAGGGGGAATGTTTGGAGGGTAGTGTTTTTCTATAAGTGTAACTATTAAAGGGGGATGTTGGAGGGTATGTGTCTATAATGTAACTATTAAAGGGGGAATGTTGGAGGGTATTGTTTCTATAAGTGTACCTATTAAAGGGGAATGGGAGGTATGTGTTCTATAAGTGTAACATTAAGGGGGATGTTGAGGGTTGGTTATCTATAAGTGTAACTATAAAGGAGGGGTATGTTGGAGGTTATGTGTATCTATAAGTGTAACTATTAAAGGGGGAATGTTGGAGTATGTGTTTCTATAATGTACTATTAAAGGGGGAAGTGTTAAGGGTATGTGTATCTAAAGTGTCTTTTAAAGGGGAATGTTGGAGAGGTTGTGTTTCTATATGTTTTTAAGGGGAATGTTGGAGGGTATGTGTATCTATAAGTACTATTAAAGGGGAATGTTGGAGGGTATGGTTTATCTATAATGTAACTATTAAGGAGGGGAATGTTGAGGGTATGTGTTTCTATAAGTGTAACTATTAAAGGGGAATGTTGGAGGGTATGTGTATCTATAAGTGTAACTATTAAAGGGGGAATGTTGGAGGGTATGTGTTTCTATAAGTGTAACTATTAAAGGGGGGTGTTGGAGGAGGGTATGTGTTTCTATAAGTATACTATTAAAGGGGGATGTTGGAGGGTATGTGTCTATAAGTGTACACTTTAAAGGGGGAAGTTGGAGGTTATGTGTTTTTATAAGTTAACTATTAAAGGGGGAATGTTGGAGGGTATGTGTTTCTATAAGTGTAACTATTAAGGGGGAAGTTGGAGGGTATGTGTTTCTATAGTGTAACTATTAAAGGGGGAATGTGGAGGGTATGTTTTCTATATATATTTATGTGTTTTTATTAAAATATCTTGGTTTCTTTTTATTAATTTGTTTTTGGAGTTGTGTTTCTTTTATTGTTTTTAAGAATTTTGGAGGGTATGGTTTTCTATAAGTATAACTATTAAAGGGGGAATGTTGAGGAGGTATGTGTTTCTATAAGTGTAACTAATTAAGGGGAATGTTGGAGGGTAGGTGTTTCTATCGTATAATGGAAACTATTAAAGGTGGGAATGTTGGAGGGTATGTGTTTCTTATAAGTGTACTATTAAAGGGGATGTTGGAGGTGATGTGTTCTTAAGTGTAACTATTAAAGGGGGAATGTTGGAGGGTATGGTTTTTATAAGTGTAACTATTAAAGGGAGGTATGTTGAGGGTATGTGTTTCTATAATGTAACTATAAAGGTGGGAATGTTGGAGGTATGTGTTTCTATAAGTGTAAACTATTAAAGGGGGGAATGTTGAGGGTATGTGTTTCTTATAATTGTAACTATAAAGGGGGAATGTTGGAGGGTATGTGTTTTCTATAAGTGTAACTATTAAAGGGGGAATGTTGGAGGGGTATGTTTCTATAGTTAACTATTAAAGGGGGAATGTTGGAGGGTATGTGTTTCTATAAGTTAACTATTAAAGGGGGAATGTTGGAGGTATGTGTTCTTTAAGTGTAACTATTAAAGGGGGAATGTTGGAGGGATATGTGTTTCTATAAGTGTACTATTATAAGGGGGAATGTGTGGGGGGTATGTGTTTCTTAATTTCTATAAAGGGTACTATTAAGGGGAGTGGACAAAGGTAAAAAAGGGGGTAGAGGGTAGAAGGAAGTTAAAGTGGAGGGGTATCAGAAGGTAAAGATAAAGGGGGAATGTTGGAGGGTATGTGGTTCTTTCTTATAATTGTAACTATTAAAGGGGGGATGTTGGAGGGTATGTGTTTCTATAAGTGTAACTATTAAAGGGGGATGTTGGAGGGTATGTGTTTTCTATAAGTGTAACTATTAAAGGAGGTTGAGGGTATGTGTTTCTATAAGTATAACTATTAAGGGGGAATGTTGGAGGGTAGTGTTTACTAATAGAGTGTAACTATTAAAAGGGGAATGTTGGAGGGTATGTGTTTCTTATAAGTATACTTTATATAAAGGTAGGGAGGGTATGTTGGAGGGTATGTGTTTCTATAAGTGTAACTATTAAGAGGGGGATGTTGGAGGTATGGGTTTCTTATAAGTGTAACTATTAAAGGGGGTAAGGGGGATGTTGGAGGTATGTGTTTCTATAGTTTTGGGGTGTTGAGGGTTTGTTTTCTATAGTGTACTATTAAGGGGATGTTGAGGGTATGTGTTTTCTATAAGTGTAACTATTAAAGGGGGAATGTGGAGGGTATGTGTTTCTTAAAGTGTAACTATTAAAGGGGGATGTTGGAGGGTATGTGTTTCTATAATGGTAACTATTAAAGGGGGAATGTTGGAGGGTATGTGTTTCTAGTGTTCTATAAGTGTAACTATTAAAGGGGAATGTTGAGGGTATGTGTTTCATAGTGTAACTATTAAAGGGGGATGTTGGAGGTATGTGTTTCTCATAAGTGTACCTATTAAAGGGAGATGTTGGAGGGTATGTGTTTATAAGTGTAACTATTAAAGGGGGAATGTTGGAGGGTATGTGTTTCTAAAGTGTAACTATTAAAGGGGAATGTTGGAGGGTATGTGTATATATAAGTGTAAACTATTAAAGGGGGTAATTTGGAGGGTTATGTGTTTCTATAAGTGTAACTATTAAAGGGGGAATGTTGAGGGTATGTGTATGTATAAGTGTAACTATTAAAGGGGGAATGTTGGAGGGTATGTGTTTCTATCTATAAGTGTAACTATTAAAGGGGGAATGTTGGAGGGTATGTGTTTCTATAAGTGTAACCATTAAAGGGGGAATGTTGGAGGGTATGTGTTTCTATAAGTGTAACCATTAAAGGGGAATGTTGGAGGGTATGTTTTCTATAAGTGTAACTATTAAAGGGGAATGTTGGAGGGTATGTGTTCTATAGTGTAACTATTAAAGGGGGGATGTTGGAGGGTATGTGTTCTATAAGTGTAACTATTAAAGGGGGAGTGTTGGAGGGTATGTTTTCTATAAGTGTAACTATTAAAGGGGGAATGTTGGAGGGTATGTGTTTCTATAAGTGTAATTATTAAAGGGGGAATGTTGGAGGGTATGTGTTTCTATAAGTGTAACTATTAAAGGGGGAATGTTGGAGGGTATGTGTTTCTATAAGTGTAACTATTAAAGGGGGATGTTGGAGGGTATGTTTTCTATAAGTGTAACTATTAAAGGGGAATGTTGGGGGTATGTGTATCTATAAGTGTAACTATTAAAGGGGTAATGTTGAGGGTTGTGTTTCTATATAGTGTAACTATTAAAGGGGAATGTTGGAGGGTATGTGTATCTATAAGTGTAACATTAAGGGGGAATGTTGGAGGATGTGTTTCTATAATGTAACTATTAAAGGGGGAATGTTGGAGGATGTGTTTCTATAAGTGTAACATTAAAGGGGGAATTTGGAGGGTATGTGTTTCTATAAGTGAACATTAAGGGGGAATGTGGAGGGTATGTGTTCTATAAGTGTACCTATTAAGGGGGAATGTTGGAGGGTATGTGTTTCTATAAGTGTAACTATTAAAGGGGGAATGTTGGAGGGTATGTGTATCTAAGGGGCATATTTATAAAGAAACGATAATAGAGCAAAAAAATTACCGCAGCACATCGCGGCTGCGAAAATAGCGCTATCGCCGTATTTATAACGGCGAGCGCTATTCCCGCGATACCTATCGCGGCCGCGATGAGCTGCGATAATTTTAAGCCCCTTCGCGGCGATACTATATAGTATCGCCGCGAAGGGACTTAAAATCCCTTCCCGACGCCGCTCCTCTAAGGGGGCGGGGCATACCCCACCCCCCCGCGGCGGCGACCCGCCGCCCGCTTCCCAGCAGCCCCTCCCAACCTGTTTCCCGCTCGCGGCATATCGGAACGGGAGGCTGGAGGGGCTGCCGGGAAGGGGCCGCAGCAGGTGGTCGCGACCACCCGCAGCGCACCCCCTCCCCGGCAACCCCTCCAAGCCCCCCCGCCCCGGCCGCTCCCGGGGAGGGGAAGTGAGGGGAGCCGCTGGGGGGGGGGAGGTCCCTCCAGCGGGCCTGAGAAGGGCCTTTTAGGGCTTAGGGGGTCCCGCAGCTCGAACCGGGACCCCCCTCCCCGGCCCTTATAAGGGCCCTTGCGGCACTGACAAGTGCCTTTGGCGGGGGTCCCGCAGCTCAAACCGGGACCCCCAGTGCGGCTCTTAAAAGAGCCCTTGGGCGGCGTCTTCTTTTCTCCAGTCCCGGCGACACCAGCTCCGCCGAGGCCGCCGACCCCCGAGAGTTACCCCTGCGGCCGCCAGGGGTACCCCCGGCGGGCGCCGGCGACCTCAGCGAGGCCGATGTTGCCGGCGTCTTGATCCGACGCGACGTCTTCGGGCTGGCGAAACCAACCCCCACTCGGTCGCCGATGCCAGGCAGACTCACTGCGGCCCCCAGTGAGCCTGCTGGCACCGCCGGCCTCAGCGGAGCCAGCAGGCTCAGAACTTTCCGGAAATCTGATTGGTTAATGTAAGCAAGTATTAAAAAATTGACCAATCAGAAACGGATTATGGATTTCTGCAAACCTATATAAAGAGGAGCTTTCCGCCGCGGAACTCAGATGCCATCGCAGTAGATGGCTGAAGAAAGAAGAAAGAAGCGGCTGGCAACATCGGCTCCGCTGAGGCCGGCGGTGCCAGCGAGCTCACTGTCGGCCGCAGTGAGTCTGCCTGGCATCGGCCCTGAGTGGGGTTGGTGTCGCCAGCCCGAAACCGTCGCCCAAGGGCTCTTTAAGAGCCGCACACTGGGGGTCCCGTTCGAGCTGCGGGACCCCCGCCAAAGGCACTTGTCAGTGCCACAAGGGCCCTTACAAGGGCCGGAGGGGGTCCCGTTCGAGCTGCGGGACCCCTAAGCCCCAAAGGGCTCTTGTTAGAGCCGCAAGGGCACTTGTAAGTGCCGCAAAGGCCCTGATAGGGCCGGGGAGGGGGGTCCCGGTTCGAGCTGCGCGGACCCCTTAAGCCCCAAAAGGCTCTTGTCAGAGCCGCAAGGCACTTGTAAGTGCCGCAAAGGCCCTTATAAGGGCCGGGAGGGGGGGTCCAGGTTCGAGCTGCGGGACCCCCTAAGCCCCAAAAGGCCCTTCTCAGGGCCCCGCTGGAGGGAGCCTCCCCCCTCCCCACGGCTCCCTCCCTTCCCCTCCCCGGGAGCGGCCGGGGCGGGGGGCTTGGAGGGGTTGCCGGGGAGGGGGTGCGGCGGGTGGTCGTGACCACCTGCTGCGGCCCCTTCCCGGCAGCCCCTCCTAGCCTCCCGTTCCGAGATTGCCGCGAGCGGGGAACGGGTTGGGAGGGGCTGCTGGGAAGCGGCGGCGGGTGGTCGCCGCACCGCGGGGGGTGGGGGATGTTGGAGGGTATGTGTTTCTATAAGTGTAACTATTAAAGGGGGGAATGTTGGAGGGTATGTGTATCTATAGGTGTAACTATTAAAGGGGGAATGTTAGAGGGTATGTGTTTCTATAAGTGTAACTATTAAAGGGGAATGTTGGAGGGTATGTGTTTCTATAAGTGTAACTATTAAAGGGGATTGTTGGAGGGTATGTGTTTCTATAAGTGTAACTATTAAAGGGGGAATAGGGGGAATGTTGGAGGGTATGTGTATCTATAAGTGTAACTATTAAAGGGAAATGTTGGAGGGTATGTGTATCTATAAGTGTAACTATTAAAGGGGGAATGTTGGAGGGTATGTGTATCTATAAGTGTAACTATTAAAGGGGGAATGTTGGAGGGTATGTGGTATCTATAAGTGTAACTATTAAAGAGGGAATGTTGGAGGGTATGTGTATCTATAAGTGTAACTATTAAAGGGGGAATGTTGGAGGGTATGTGTATCTATAAGTGTAACTATTAAAGGGGGAATGTTGGAGGGTATGTGTATCTATAAGTGTAACTATTAAAGGGGGAATGTTGGAGTAATGTTGGAGGGTATGTATAAGTGTAACTCTTAACCCCTTCCAGACTATCTGACTCTCTGTGAGGGAAAGCATGCTCAGTGACCCCTATGAGGCAGGATTGGAAATTTCCCACCATGCAACTATTAAAGGGGGAATGTTGGAGGGTATGTGTTTCTATAAGTGTAACTATTAAAGGGGAATGTTGGAGGGTATGTGTATCTATAAGTATAACTATTACAGGGTAATGTTGGAAGGTATGTGTATCTATAAGTGTAACTATTAAAGGGGGAATGTTGGAGGGTATGTGTTTCTATAAGTGTAACTATTAAAGGGGAATGTTGGAGGGTATGTGTTTCTATAAGTGTAGCTCCGGAAACGGGGATAAAGCGTATCATATCTACTTCCTTCTTAACTTAAAAAGTCGTATCATGTCTACTTCCCCCTTAACTTTAAAGCGATTCATGTCTACTTACTTCCCCCTTAAATTTAAAGCGTATCATATCTACTTCCCCCCTTAACTTTAAAGCGTATCATATCTACTTCCCCCTTAACTTTAAAGCGTATCATATCTAACTTCTACTCTCCCCCTTACTTTTAAGCATATCCATATCTTCCTTCCCCTTAACTTTAAATCCTATCATATCACTTCCCCCTTAACCTTTAAACGCGTATCATATCTACTTCCCCCTTACTTTAACGCGTATCACTCTACTTCCCCTACTTCCCTTCCCCCTTAACTTAAATCATACCATAATATCAAACAATTCCACCTACTTTAAACGCATAATCATATCAACTTTCCCCGCTTAACTTTAAAGCGTATCATATCACTTCCCCCTTAACTTTAAAAGCGTACATATCTACTTCCCACTTTCCCCCTTCCTTTAAAGCCTATCATATCTACTTCCCCTTATCTTCAAAGCGTATCATATCTAACTTCCCCCTTAACTTTAAAGCGTATCATATCTACTCCCCCTAACTTTAAAGGCGTATCAGATCTCATGTCCCCTTACTTTAAATCATATCATATCTACTTTCCCCCTTACTTAAAAGCGTATCATACATCTACTTCACCCTTAACTTAAGCGGTATCATAATCAACTTCCCCCTTAACTTTAAAGCGTATCATATCTACTTCCTTCTTACCTTAAAAGTCGTATCCTACTAGCTACTTCCCCCTTAACTTTAAAGCGTTCAGATCAACTTCGCTCCCCCTTAACTTTAAACGTATCATATCTACTATCCCCCGTACTTTAAAGTGGTATCATATCTACGTCCTTCCCCCTAACTTTAAAGCGTATCATGGTCTACTTTCCTTCCCCCCTTAAACTTTAAATCGTATCATCATCTACTTCCCTACTTCCCCCTATCACTAACTTTAAGGGGATCAGATCTACTCCCCCTTAACTTTAAATCATATCATATCTACTTTCCCCCTATATCTTAAAGCGTATCATATCTACTTACCCCCGTAACTTTAAAGCGTATCATATCTACTTACTCATTCTATTCCCCCTTAAAAAAAAAAAAACTTTAAACTTTAAAAAAATCATATCATATCAACTCCCCCTTATCTTTAATATCTAACAATTAACAAAGAACATGCATAATACATATCTACTTTCCCCCTTATCTTTAAAGCGTATCATATCTACTACTTCCTCCCTTATCTCTAATCTTTAAAGCGTATCATATCTACTTCCCCCTTAACTTTAACGCTCTCAATCTACTTCCCCCTTCTTTAAAGCGTATCAATATCTACTTCCCTCTACTTCCCCCCTTAAACTCTAAAGCGTAGAATATCTAACTTCCCCCTAACTTTTAAAAAGCGTAATCCATATCTACTTCCCTTCTTAACTTTAAAGAATCGTATCTGTCCTCCTTCCCCCTTAACTTTAAAGCCGTATCATATCTACTTCCCCCTATAACTTTAAAGCGTATCATTCAACTTCCACTTCCCCTTAACTTTAAAAGCGTATCAATCCTCTTCCCCCTTAAACTTTAAAGCGTATCATATCTACTTCCCGCCCCTTACGTTAAAGCGTATCATGTCTATCTACTACTCTTCCCCTTAACTTTTAAAGGCGATCATAGCTACTTCCCCCTTACCTTTACACGTATCATATTCTCTTCCGTCCCCTTAACTTGAAAAGCCCGGTCGTTTTTCCAAAATCTATCAACTTCCCCTTACTTTAAAGCGTTCATATCTATCTACTCCCCCCTTACTTAAACGTACAATATCTACTTCCGTCCCCCTTAACTTTTAAGCGTATCATGTCTACTTTCCCGCTTACTTTAAAGCGTATCATATCTACTTCCCCTCCCCCTAATTTAAAGCGTATAATATCAACTCCCCCTTAACTTTATTAAAGCGTATATGTCCCTACTTCCCCTTCAACTTTAAAGCGTCTCATATCTAACTTCCCCCTTATACTTTAAGCGTATCAATGTCTACTCCCCCTTACTTTAAAGCGTATCAATATCTACTTCCCCATTAACTTTAAGCGTATAATATCTACTCCCCCTACTTTAAGCGTATAATACACTTCCCCCTTAACTTTAAAATCGTATCATGTCTACTACTCCCCCTTAACTTTAAAGCGTATCAATCTAAACCTTCTTCTAACTTTAAAGCGTATCATATCTACTTCCCCATTAACTTTAAAAGCTATAATATCAACTTCTCCCCCTTACTTTAAACGTACATATTACTCCCCCTTAACTTTAAAGCGTATCATCCATCTAACTTCCCCCTTAACTTTAAAGCGTATCATATCTACTTCCCCCTTAACGTTTAAGTTTATCAGGTCATTCCCTTTAAACAATGGGGTCAAAATTTTCTCAACCCACATTCTCACGTTATTTATTTTTTTTTTTAGGGTAAACCAAAAGTAATATTTGCCCCCAAATGTGGTTCACTTTTTGAAATATCCCTTAATAGTTAACAATCACCCCTACTTTAAAAAGTACTACTGCAATCCAACCAAAATAGCATTAATTGACACACAATGTCCTCCAGAATCACAATTCTATTCCGCACCTACAATAAAATTTTTATGCTGGCAAACAAAATGACCCATTCATTGTGGCAATTGGATCACTGATGTGAGTCAATGCAACAAACCAAGTGTAGAGACGACACGTGTGCACACATGCCTAAAAAAGTGATGTCCAGCATTTCCAGTAAATGTATCCTGTCCAGCCACCGCATACATATTTTTCTAGTTTGAACTTGCTTGGACAGAGCAGGTAATGTGTCCACGGAGGAAGCAAGATAAAAAGCAGAGAGCCACTACTTCATGAACATTCTTTTATTTGTGCAAAACAAAACGGCATCCAACATATATGTTTTATTCAATTTAGACAACTGACTTTGAAATGTAGTTCTTGAAGACGTTTCGCTAGCATCCAACGGCCTTTCTCCAGTCATACTGACTTTTACAGAATCGGTGGGCAATTATGTACCCTGTAAATCCCAATTAGCATATAACAGCCAGGTGTTTACGGTGTGATTAGATAGGCTAAGGGAGGTGTTATAGGAACGCCCAGAGTAAGGTGTTTAACAAACAGCATTGGTACATGGCAGCCAGTTGGTGTCGAACCCCCACCAAAGGCCCAGTCTGGATATCCACCACTTGGGATAGCCAGATGGGCTTCGTTGTCAAAAGAAGTAGAAGGAAAGACAAGACAACAATACCACCAGTGAAGGGGAAAACAACAGGAGGAAGAACATGGTCATCCATGGTAGCGAGTGTCCTCCTCTCCGAGAAATTAAGAAGAATTTTCAAAAAACAATCGTATCCCTGTCTGCCTTTAAACCGAACAACACACTGAGGCAGCATTGGTACATCCTCAAGACCCATACCCAAACACAAGAAAAGCGACATCATATACGCAGTGGCAGTGCAGTGAAGAATGCTCCTGATTTGTATGTGGGGGAGGACCAAACATCCCTCAACTGCATCACGTATGGCCCAGCAGCAGAAGAAGCCCAATTCCTTCCTCGGTCAGGACCTCAGCCGTGTATCTGCATCTTAATGATAAAGACATACCTTGAAGATGTGTAATGTTATTAAATGGCGAAGGAACGGAACTGGTTCAACGAGAGGTTGTTAAGGAGGCCAGTTATGTGAAATAAGAAACCAAGCCTAAAAGAGTGGGGGGTTTCGACACCAGCTGTCTGCCATGTACAATGCTGTTTTAACACCTACTCTGGGCTTGCCTATAACACTCTTAGCCACTATTACTTCCAAAACAGCCCTTAACACCTGGCTGTTGATATGCTAATTGGGATTTCCAGGTACATAATTGCCACAGATTCTTGTACAAGGGGCTCATTCTGAATTGAGAGATCAGTCGGATGACTAGCGAAACGTCTTCAAGAACTCCATTTCCGCCAGTCCAGTTGATCAATTACTACAACAGATATACCATGACCTGATGAATGAGACCTTCACAATCACGGCATACACACTTTTCAGGACACTAGCCCCTTCCTCATGTCCTGAAAGGAAGTTCCTCTGGCAAGACTAATGTCTGATCTAATGACACATACCATATATATTAAACAGATGTACAACATTACCACAATTATCTTACCTTATTTTCAAAACGATGCCATGGCCCCATAATAACCAATCATTAAGACGCGAAAATGATTTCATTTGGGTTACTAGCATGAATCTAGAAAACGAGAATAATCTTCATTATTGTCCTGCTGGCGAATTCAAAGTGGAAAGACATTAATGGCTGAATATACCTGGATTGCTTGGCGTAATTGGCAAGCAATTTATTCACATCAACCAATCCCTATTCGCTTTTCACTGGAAAAAAAAAAATTACTGCAATTAGTACCGGCCGATTGGCTGCTGTAAGATTAAAAGTATTTTTTTTGACCTTTTATAGAATTCAGATCCTTAATGTTCATGGGTGCCATTTTCCTGACAATGGTCCCTTTAAGGGTACGTAATTATTTTCTCTCTCGTTGGGGATTACCAATCCGGTTTCAGCACAGAATGTGGAAGTTTTTTAAGTATCATTCAATGTGTCCATTCATTGGTTAAAACTTTCTAATTAGTCCAAAATCGCGACATCAAACCAGCTTGACAGTTTTAATGTCCAATTTCATTTACCCAGGAATTCAATGTTCAATGTGACCATCAGTTATATTATTTTACAATTCATTTGTCTTTATTCTCTAATGTCTATAAAACATTCCGTCGGTGTAAGGGATATAACGCTTTCAATAGACCAATTTAAGAGAATAAAACTGAATAATACAAATAATATAATTGAATGGACAGAGAATGGTGCAAATGGGGCTCATTGATTATCTGTTAATTAAAATTAGTACGGAGGAAACATTCATGTTAATAATCTATGTAATTTATTGGTGACAGTCTGTCCATAGGCGTTCATACTGCAAAACCAAGGCCTCCAACACACTGATGATGGCTCAAGAACGCCAAAACTGGTCTGTAGTTTAGCTCTGGTTTTGCATTCAGCTTGTGAAATGCTGTAAAATAAAGTCGTTTTTTAAAGACATAGCGTTCGAGAGCTCCATGGAGATCGGTGGAATTGATGATATGCTTTATATTCAACCTCAATTATATGAACTATGGAAAATGGTAGAACAAATTCCCCAGAAGTCTTATCAGTGACATTCATAAAAGTTTCTTAATCGTTTAAATTGTGCTAATTTAGCCCCAACCAACCAGATCTTATTTACATTTGAAAGGCTAAATCTGATTGTGGTTGGGGCAAAATTAGCCCAGTTTGTATGATAAGAACTTTTATTGAATAACCCTGTTTGTTTTCTTATTTGCAAGAATGTGAAGTGGTCAATGTTTCTTCATAAAAAATGCTAAAAGACTAGAAAAATTGTGCAGTTTGTATAAAACCAAAAAAAAGATTTTTCCGCTGATTAGGTTCAAGGAAGACTTGAAGTCCGAAAACCACACTGAATCAACAGCAGAGCACCTGACATAAAAGCAGTAACACTTTGCCTTACTAGGCAGGTACAATTTCAACGGTAACAACTTCAAAACCATCAGAATTAATAAAAATAAATAAATAGACAGGGCTGGCCCTCTGCTGCTTAAAAGCGCAACAAGTTTTAAGTTCATTTCATTTGAAACCATCGACATATTTGCTAATTTACTGCTCCTCACCTGTGAGCCTAAATACTTGAGTCCGTCTAGAGTCACCTTCCATTCAATTAGCACCGGTGTTATCGGTTCTTTTTCCTCCCATACCTCACTACGAACAAGATACGAGTGTCCGGCTGTCCGGCATTAGGCCCAAAGTCAAGACTTTCTCTCCTTGGATTCTAGAGAGAAATGAAACACATGGAAATCAGGAAACCGACTGTAACACCCGTGGTAAACACCAACCACTCGGATCAGTGAATATTGCCTCGGTTTCCTCCCCTTCCCATAGTTCTTTGATTTTGCAATTCAAACCCCATCTAGTCTGCGAGCGGATACTAATTAGAAGGCCAGTGTACCACTTGGGAACACACCCGATGACCGTCTGAAGCCTTTTTAACAGTAAGAACATTGTGGTTCAGATCGCAGGACATAAACGTCTCTTTGATTTTCTAATTAAACAAGATCCAAACGAATCTATATACTATATTGCTCATATAATACTTCTTCAGTCCCATGGGAAACATCCGTGTTGTTTCAACTGAGCAGGCCATCAGATTTATGTAAATTTTTCTAATCCCGAAAAACAGTAAAAAGGGAACATATGATTGGAGAGCCAATCAAACAGCTAGAGCATTTTTGTTTGCACCCCTTATACAAGTTAAATCTATAAGTCTCATTACATGTCCTCTAATACCCCCCATTTTTATCTTTATACCAGATCTTTCACATAGACTTCCTTAAGGACAATTGTTTTGTTTATGTTTTTTTAACCCTTTTTTTTATGAATCAATGTTTTTATTGGTTTTAATAAGAAACTATTAAAAAAAAAAAAGAACAGTTCAATAGGGAGTTATAAGTTACAGTATACATTAACATGTAAATAAGTACTGTAATATGCATAGAACTATAGAATACAGTTACATAAATTTCTGACTATTCTAATTGTTATTTTCTAGGACCATAATTTTTTCATTTTTCTAGTAATTTTGAGTGTGTGAGACAACCTCATAAGAACATCTTTTAGAAAGAATGGCCCCTTGAGGATAAATCATACTTTGTCCGTACTGAATTCCTTATTGTATGCCTGCTATGCTTCTGATGCTCAGGAACTGAGCAATTTAGAAACCTGTACTGAGCCTGATCTGAGCCTGGGCATGCTCAAAGGGCAGCTAGGGGATTAACATTCAGTCATTGGCTTTGATGTCACCTGTCAAATCATAACTGACAGTTACTACTGGAAAGAAACAGGAAGCCGAACAGGGAACAGTACATTGTGCAGATTTAGGTTAGACTTACCTTTCACATTTCAACTCTTACCGTTTAGGGTTTTGGTGGGGGATTTCTGTAATGTAAGTTTTCATTTTGGGGCTGTGGGACTTGCCCTGTAAGCTGAAAATTTTCTTCATACTGTATTGTTTATTGAGGTTTACTCTGGTTTTAAATTCTCCTATCGAGAACGGTTTTGTTACCTGTATTTAATTTCTACTCCAATTAATACTAACTGCTGTCATTTACTAACTTTGATGAGGTTCATCACTGTTTGGAAAATATTTTAAAACCAGCATGCCCAATGGTCAAAAAAAAGGAGTGTAAGCTTCAGGCCTCTACTAGTGAACTTATGACATTGCTTCCAATCCAGACCATAATAAAAAGGTTAGTGTATTCTGCCATTATCCCCACCATCCTCTGTGGCTCCGTGTTTCACATCACAGTCCTGAATTTACTGCAGACTCCCCACTCGTACTCCGCCCCTCCTTTCTGCTCATTTCCCTTCATATAATCCAGCTGTGAATTTAGTGAGCAGAAAGAAGTCACTGGAGTCTTGCTTAACACTTGCATACGCCCTACACACTACACCTGGCATGCTGTTAAGGAATTTGATTGACAGCTCAACAAGCAGGAGTGGTGTATTGAAATCTTGACTTCTTTTAACTTATAATATCTCGGGACAGAGGGGAACTGAAGTAAAAAAAGGTAACTTTGCTGGGGCTAGGGGTAATTAGAGAACATAGAAGAAAGAAAAAATTACATTTTCAATGATTTAATGCAAATTCATCAGAACAAACCAAAATAAACAAAAAAAAAAAAGAATCTACACTAAGAAGAAATGACGACTCCAATTTTAATTACACCGTTTGTGTCTATAAATTTGTTTTTTGGTGGTCAGAGCGATACGAAGGCACTTACCAATCGAGTCTTTTAATCACTTCGCATCAACTGTAAAACTCTGCAACACAGAGATAGCAAAAGACAAAGTCAAAAATTAATAATTATGATGAGAATCTGAACAAAGTTGTGCAATAAAAAGTAACAAATTCACAAACTAAACTGGACCAACACAATCCGTAACCTACCCCCGCAAACTGAAATTCACCACCCCCATGTTGATCACACTGTGTAGTGTTTATTGCCCCTACCTTTCTTCTTCTTCTGCATATATGGGTGTGTTATTTCTATTTCTTACCGTACTTATAATTCGGTGGAAGTTGGAAGGTATGTGCCTCATAAGTTTCACCATCTAAAGGGGGATGTTGCCGGGTATTGTATCTATAAGTGTAAACTATTAAAGGGGGATGGTTGGAGGGTCTTGTACCTATAAGTGTACTATTAAACGGGGGAATGTTGGAAGGTAAGTGTTTCTAATAAGTTACCTTCTAACGAGGAATGTTGGCGGTAGTGTTTCTATAAAGTTTAACTATTAAAGGGGAATGTTGGAGGGTATTTGTATCTATAATTGATAACGATTAAGGGGGGAATGTTGGAGGTATGTGTATCTATAAGTGTTACTATTAACGTGGGCAGTTGGGAGGGTATGTTGTATCTATGTGTAAATAATAAAGGGGGAATGTTGGAAGGTTATGTGTATCTATAAGTGTAACTATTAAAGGGGGAATGTTGGAGGGTATGTGTTTCTATAAGTGTAACTATTAAAGGGGGAATGTTGGAGGGTATGTTTTTCTATAAGTGTAACTATTAAAGGGGTAATATGTTGAAGGGTATGTGTGAAAAGTGTGTAGTAACTTGGCAAGAATGGGTTAACTATTGGTATTAGTCATTAATAAAAATGCCATTCCACCCTGGGACAGTCCTATTGTTTATATTACGATTAGTGAAGCATGGAACCAGATCTTCTTTTCCAGACAATGTGGGGCCGAACTGTGTATCTGGAATTCTCTTCAGCTAGGGGTCTGGTGGGTACTAAGAGGTCATTTTAAGGACAGTCATACATGTAAAATAAATGTATTTCGGTATTGGAATATGTAAGACAGAAACCAATATTATATTTGTGAATGGGAAGGAAGGCCCCTTAAAATGATACCCAACAGGGAGCCCTTATTCCTTTGCCAAGGCGAGTTATTAATATCTTGGGAAATATGGATTACACACAGGTCATGTTTGGTATTGGAGGAATTGATAGTTAATACAGGAGAGGAATATGTGGTCAATATCCCAATACAATGTACATATCTACATTTATATGGAATCTGAGGGGGAATGAATGCTTTTGGCTAGTCGTAAATCTGGACATTCCTAGACACTCCCACCTCATGCATAGCCCAGGATGGGGGTGGTTCAACAAGGGGTTTAAAAATCCTTGTAGCCCCTATAACTGTGTTCATACTGAGGGGACATGCTAAAACCGTGTGTATGGACCCGATGTTTCTTCCCGCCCCAGGATACAGGACTTCTAGTGAGTAGGGTCTGTGTATATTTTCATCCTTTTTATTTTCTAGAACTGTTGTACCTATTGCATGTCATTTTATTATAACACCATTTTATTTTATTTTTGTATTATGTGCACTGTCCACCTTTAATAAGTTTTGTCTTTGACGCTCTAAAAGAACTCATTTAGCCTCTGATAAGTTTATATGTGGTTGAATGGAGTGTGCAGTGTAAATGCTAATTAACTCTGTGACTGCTTGTGAAGGACTGATGCTAATTAACCAGTTAGTTGCTGGAGTGAATGGTGTAGTGTTAACAATTTAGCTGCCAGGACAGGGGTGTGCATAGTCAGTGAGAGTCAGAGAGCAGTAACCCTGCGGTAAGAGATCAGTACTGTTAATGTCCTGTTATCATTATACCCCCTGCTGTTGTATGGATTAGTTTGTGTGATGAAATATAAGAAAGTCGAACCAATACGGAGGATGAATGGAAAATACACCAACATGAACAACAATAATACATATTAGGATTCCAGGCCAAGTGTATTCAGCCAGACATTTGCACTGGACTGTCTATGAATTAATTCCACTGGAGGTGAAACCTGCATTAATGACCTTTAACAATAAACTGGTTTGATTTCTATCTTTCCTGTACCTCTGTAAATCTTGTTATCATCACACGAGTGGAGGGTAAAATAGGTGTCCAGGAGTCGGTATCCATTCTTATTGACGATGTTCCGGGCCGCAATATTTCTTAAGTGACGGAGGCGCCTCTGGTAACACATTAAAAAAAAGATGGTGAGACAATTTGTGCTTGGAGACTCTCCTAAAAGGCAACTATACCCAATCAAAATCTAGAATTTACTGGGAGATAGGAAATGCTATTCCTACCTCCTGTTCTTACAATTTAGTTAGCTGGCCACACTGACAGCTCTCCAGGTGTTTCCCAGATTTCCCTGCTTCCTTCCTTATTAGGAACAGAGACTTCTGGGTAATTTCTATGTTTACTTGGTAGCTCTTAGGAAAGCTTTACCTATTAATCTCTCACTATCTTATATCATTTCTAAAGCTTCATACACACGTTCCATATTCAGCAGACCTCCAGAGAGTTCTCAGTGTGTCCATAGCAAACTACGGATTTTGACAATCGTAGGTAAACATGGGAGACGAGAGTTTAAGGTCGGTCCTCTCGGTAAACCCTTTACGTCATGTGGAATTATTTAACAGTATTATAGAGTAACCCACTCTGTAGGATAATATCAATCATAGCAATATAAAAACATACACTTATATCATTAGAAAATACCAAGT
The DNA here is from genome assembly GCA_019447015.1 of Hymenochirus boettgeri. Taxonomy (NCBI): domain Eukaryota; kingdom Metazoa; phylum Chordata; class Amphibia; order Anura; family Pipidae; genus Hymenochirus; species Hymenochirus boettgeri. The sequence goes on along the minus strand of JAACNH010000262.1, from coordinate 115,156 downwards.
GTTGCAGCATTGAACAGTTTTTAAAATAACTAATTTTCAAAAACAATTTAGAAAGGATGGAGGATGAATGGTAAAGTTCAACAACATCGCAGAAAATATGATTCTATTTGTCCCTCACCATAATACACGTCGCCTGTCCCTCCCCATAATACACGTCGCCTGTCCCTCCCCATAATACACATCCCCTGTCCCTCACCATAATACACATCACCTGTCCCTCCCCATAATACTGTAAGGTACTTACCCGGGTGTCCGCTCCAGCGACGGTCTGCTGGGCGGCGCTCCGGCCCCAGTGACGTCGACGCTCGCTCGCGCGTCCTGCATGAGCGCCGTCGTGACGTCACCACGCAGGGGCGCCGGCTGGCGCGAAGTTTAAAAGTCCGCTCAGTCCATCCCTAGACGCCCGCTTGTCAGTTGTTTCTGGCGTCTAGGGTTTTTGCTGTTTGAACTTCTGTTGCCATTGTATCCAGCCATTGTTCCTGTTGCCATTGTTCCTGTTGCCATTGTATCCAGCCATTGTATCCTGCCATTTGTATCCAGCCATTGTATCCTGCCATTTGTATCCAGCCATTGTATCCTGCCATTGTATCCAGCCATTGTTCCTGTTGCCATTGTTCCTGTTGCCATTGTTCCTGTTGCCATTGTTCCTGTTGCCATTGTTCCTGTTGCCATTGTATCCTGCCATTTGTATCCAGCCATTTGTATCCAGCCATTGTATCCTGCCATTGTATCCTGCCATTGTTCCTGTTGCCATTGTATCCAGCCATTGTATCCAGCCATTGTATCCAGCCATTGTTCCTGTTGCCATTGTACCCAGCCATTGTATCCAGCCATTGTTCCTGTTGCCATTGTATCCAGCCACTGTTCCTGTTACCATCTATCCAGCCAATTGTATCCAGCCATTGTTCCTGTTACCATCTATCCAGCCATTGTTAACAGACGGTACCTCCTATAATCATGTTATTATAATAGCATTGCCTCAGTAATCTAACATATAAACACGTATTTCTCACTTAAAGAAATGGGTGGGGACATGCAAAGTATCTTATTTACTGCCTGTGGCAAAGACATGTGTCTAGATATAATACAGCCTAATGGTATAGAGCAGGCCTGTTTAACTTGTGACCTTTTACATGTTTGAAAACCACAATTCCCAGCATTCTCTGTTTGCAGTAAGTTTTTTCTTAATATCCTGTAGCTAAGGCATCTGTCTAGATCTAATACAGCCTAAGTTTGTGACCTTTCAGATATTTGAAAGCTACAAATCCCAGCATTCTGTTTTGCAGTAAGTTTCTTCTCAATGAACTTTTCACATCTTTTAAAAACTACAACTCCCAGCATTCCCTGACTGCACAGAATTCTAGAAAATGTAGTTTTCATAATCCTGGAAACATAGTAACATATTAATTAAGGTTTGATAAGGACATACCGTATATACTCGAGTATAAGTCGAGGTTTTCAGGCTGTGAAACAGCCTGGAAAACTGAACCTCGACTTATACTCGAGTCAGTCACTTACTGATGGAGGAATCCGCTGCACGTCCACTGATGGTCGCATCCACTGACGTCACGACTCGGCGCCGCGGAAATTAGACCGGCGGCCAGTCGTGACGTCAGTGGATGCGACCATCAGTGGACGCGGCAGCCGGATTCCTCCATTAAGTGCATGATGCGGGGCCCGGACTCTCCTGCAAAGGTAAGGTTGCAGCATTAGTAGTAGTGTAGTGTAGTGGCAGGGTGAGAAGATGGGTGCAGGGAGTAGTGTAGTGTACTGTAGTAGTGTAGTGTAGTGGCAGGGTGAGAAGATGGGTGCAGGGAGTAGTGTAGTGTACTGTAGTAGTGTAGTGTAGTGGCAGGGTGAGAAGATGGGTGCAGGGAAATAGGTTTTATTCCTGGGGCTGGACCTGGGACTGGAGGGGAGAGTAAGGAGTCAGGGACAGGGTAGTGTGTTTTGGGGTTAGTGTGTGGGACAGGGTAGTGTGTTTTGGGGTTAGTGTGTGCAGTTCCACTCCAGATGTTTCTACTCCCTATTTCCACTCCCTTCTACTACTCTACCCTCGACTTATACTCGAGTCAATTGGTTTTACTCATTTTTGAGGTAAAAATTGGTACCTCGACTTATACTCGAGTCGACTTATACTCGAGTATATACGGTACGTCCATCAAGTCCAACCTATTCATCCTTTTTTTTTTTTTTTCTTGTAACCCTAAACCTAACAGTTGATCCAGAGGGGTAAGGAAAAAAAAAACAAGCTAATAAAAAAAAGGGGGGGGGAAGGAGGAGGAAGAAGGGAAGGGGAAAGGACGGAAATCCCTTCCTGACTCCAAATGGCAATCGGAAAGTATCCCTGGATCATCCAGATCTATATGTATTAATACTGGAATAAAGACATTTTCCTGACTTACAGACATTAAAAGCCCACGGTCATGCTTTAGCGCTTCCTACCCAAGGGTTTGAATATGCAAGTGATTCATCTGCCCTTCCCTTACATCCATAGCTATTAGACTATTAGATTAGGGAAGCATTATATGGGTCGATCATTCGGCGCGATGTTAATGCTCGCTTTGTGGCGGCAGTGCGAGTACCGGAAGAGTAAAAGTAATTTACCAGAGGTTGCGTGCTCTTTACGCGTAAGTATTTAAAACCAGATAATAGCTGGCGATACTTATGTGCGGGTGAGATTCACCCAAAATCGCACAGCCTCTGGTAAATCCCGTACGGGAGATTTATACCATATTTGCCATCACTTCCAAATACCACCTACCTGGCATTTATAATCCATGAAGTCTAAAGGTTTTTACATATGTGCGATCGCGGGTGCCAACGCACGGTGTACGAACGGCCATTTCGGCTGATAACAGTTCCGTGTATCAACAGAACGGCCATTTTACCCGATTATGGCACGATTATCAGCCGTTCGTACACATCGCGTGTACGAACCTTAAGGCTCGGTAAACACCAGTAACCAACCGATAGTGCCATGGATCAGTCGGCTAGAAACATCTGATGGTGTGGGGCAACCAGCCGCGACCGAGTTTGGTTGCCTGTATCAGTCAAACAGGTCAGCTAGTAAATCACGCCCAATCATGCAACGGGGAGGCACACTCTGGAAGTAGTGAATCAAACAATCATTTATTAAGGTGCTGAACAGAAGCCAAATAAACAACATTTCGGAGAGCCTTCCTCACACACCAAAGAATATCAGTAAGTAAGAACAGAAGGTAGAAGTAGTGTCTAAATAAAGACTACAAAAATGATTTCCAATTAGAATAATGCCATCGATCCCATTCACTACTTTGGAGAATTCCTACACAATATTTTAATCGAATTTGGAGACAAGACATGTGTACAATGTTCCTTTTTCACATGTAACCTTCCATACACAACTAAATAGATAAACCTAGTTAAGCAAAATAAATGTTTGCAACCAGAAAACAAGGACATAAAAAGTAATTCTGTTAACTAAAGACAATGTCTGTTTTACAGTGATCTTCTAACTTCCAGTACTGACAACAGATAGCTTGCTGAGACACATACATAATTAATTGTAATGCGTGTAATCCTAGCATCTCATGTAGGCACAACAGGCCCCAAACACACAAACAGCTTGGTGTCCCTAACAAATCTGGTCCCAGCCGGGAGACAAAGATATCCTAGACTGGAGCAATTCCCACTTTATGGGAGGTTTATGCAGGTCAGCCAATCACAGACGCGGCTGCCGGCTAAGAAGACAGCCACGGGATCGAAGGAATGTATGTATGATTGGGAAACTTTTATTACAGAACTAATATGGCAGTTGGGGGTTGGCAGGGAGGAGGATGATTATGGCAAAAGGATTTCATGCTACATGAAGGGCAGGCAGAAAGGGATTTGGGTGGTGGCAGGGAGGGGCTCCACTGCGCATGTCACTCTACCTCCCGGAGGCAAGACAGGAGGCAGAGATATTTACACAGGAAGACAGCTACTACTCTTCACTTTCCAGGACTCGGACTGGATATTGCGGGAGAACCGTAAGGAGCAGAGATGTAAGTTAAGGATTTTTTTTAAACTACACAGTGGGGCCAGTAGCGGTTAAAATGATAGTTTTGGGGGTGGACATGCCCTTTAAGTGAATCCCTGTGGGGAAAGGATCTTGGAGTTTTGGTAGATAACAAACTTAAAGGGTATGTCCACCCAAAATTAAACATGTTTCTGTACTGTAGCCTCCTCCCTCCCAAACCTAACCTAATGGAAGTAACATTAGGGTCCGGACCGGCAGCCGCATCTGCGAGGGACGCGGCTGCTGGCTATTGAGACAACCGCAGGAAAGAAGGCTGGTAAGTTAACTCTCAATTTTTTACAAAGTACCTGCATCTTAAGGATAAAGGACATACCTTTGAAGATTGTAATGTTAACATCTAGGCAAAGGAACATGACTGGTTCAAGAGAGGTGTTAAGGAGGCCATTTATGTGAAAATAAAGAAACCAAGCCTGAATAGAGGTGGGGGGGTTCGACACCAACTGTCTGCCATGTACAATGCTGTTTTAACACCTTACTCTGGGCGTTCCTATAACACCTCTTAGCCACTATCTAATCACACCCTTAACACCTGGCTGTGATATGCTAATTGGGATTCTCCAGGGTACATAATTGCCACAGATTCTTGTACAAGTCATTCTGAATTGAGAGATCCAGTCGGATGACCAGCGAAACGTCTTCAAGAACTAAACATTAAGTCCAGTTGATCTAACTGAATACAACAGATATACCGTGACCTGGATGAATGAATATTACAAATATAACGTGACCTGGATAAATGAATATTACAGATATACCGTGACCTGGATAAATGAATATTACAGATATACCGTGACCTGGATAAATGAAAAATAATACGATCCAAGTACCGGACCCCCTGGATAAATGAATATTACAGATATACCGTGACCTGGATAAATGAATATTACAGATATACCGTGACCTGGATAAATGAATATTACAGATATACCGTGACCTGGATAAATGAATATTACAGATATACCGTGACCTGGATAAATGAATATTACAGATATACCGTGACCTGGATAAATGAATATTACAGATATACCGTGACCTGGATAAATGAATATTACAGATATACCGTGACCTGGATGAATGATATTTACAATATCCCGTGACCTGGATAAATGAATATTACAGATATACCGTGACCTGGATGAGATATTAAATTTAGGACGATGGCCTATGAATAATTTACAGATTACCGTGGCCTGGAGATGAATTATATTACAGATATACCGTGGCCTGGATGACTGGATATATTACAGATATACCGTGACCTGGATGGATGAATAGTACTGATTATACCGTGACCCTGCATGGATGATATTAACTGATATACCGTGACTGGATGAATGAATATTACAGATATAGCCATGACATGGATAATGAATATTACAGATATACCGTAACTGGATAAATAAATATTACAGATATACCGTGGCCTGGATGAATATCCAGCTATAACCGTGGCCTGGATGAATAATATACAGATTATACCGTGACCTGGATGGATGATAGTACAGATATACTGTGACCTGCATGGATGAATATTACAGATATACCGTGACCTGGATGAATGAATATTACAGATATACCGCATGACCTAGATGATGAATATTACAGATATACCGTGACCTGGATAATAAATATTACAGATTACCATGACCTGGATGTGAATATTACAGATATACCGTGACCCGGATGAATGAATATACAGATATACCGTACCCGGATGGATGAATTTACAGATATACCGTGACCTGGATGATGAATATTACAGATATACCGTGACCTGGATGGATGAATATACAGATATACCGTGACCTGGTTGGATGAATATTACATATATACCGTGACCTGGTTGGATGAATATTACAGATATACCGTGACCTGGATGAATGAATATTACAGATATACCATGACCTGGATGAATAAATATTACAGATATACCATGACCTGGATGGATGAATATTACAGATATACCGTGACCTGGATGGATGAATATTACAGATATACCGTGACCTGGATGGATCCGCGAACGAGTTTGGTTGCCTGTATCAGTCAAACAGGTAGTGTAAATCACGCCCAATCATGCAACGGGGAGGCACACTCTGGAAGTAGTGAATCAAACAATCATTTATTAAGGTGCTGAACAGAAGCCAAATAAACAACATTGGAGAGCCTTCCTCACACACCAAAGAATATCAGTAAGTAAAGAACAGAAGGTAGAAGTAGTGTCTAAATAAAGACTACAAAAATGATTTCCAATTAGAATAATGCCATCGATCCATTCACTACTTTGGGAATCCTACACAATATTTTAATCGAATTGGAGACAGAAATGTGTACAATGTTCCTTTTTCACATGTAAACCTTCCATACACAACTAAATAGATAAAACCTAGTTAAGCAAAATAAATGTTTGCAACCAGAAAAACAAGGCATAAAAAGTATTCTGTTAACTAAGACAATGTCTGTTTTACAGTGTCTTCTAACTTCCAGTACTGACAACAGATAGCTTGCTGAGACACCATACATAATTATTGTAATGCTTGTAATCCTAGCATCTCATGTAGGCACAACAGGCCCCAAACACACAAACAGCTTGGTGTCCCTAACAAATCTGTTCCAGCACGGGAGACAAAGATATCCTAGACTGGAGAAGCAATTCCCCTTATGGGAGGTTATGCGGTCAGCCAATCACAGACGCGGCTGCGGCTAAGAAGACAGCCACGGGATCGAAGGAATGTATGTATGATGGGAAACTTTTATTACAGAACTAATATGGCAGTTGGGGTTGGAAGGGAGGAGGATGATTATGGCAAAAGGATTTCATGCTACATGAAGGGCAGCAGAAAGGATTTGGGTGGTGGCAGGGAGGGGCTCCACTGCGCCATGTCACTCTACCTCCCGGAGGCAAGACAGGAGGCAGAGATTTTACACGGAAGACAGCTACTACTCTTCACTTTCCAGGACTCGGACTGGATATGCGGGAGAACCGTAAGGAAGCAGAGATGTAAGTAAGGATTTTTTTTAAACTACACAGTGGGGCCAGTAGCGGTTTAAAATGATTGTTTTGGGGGTGGACATGCCTTTAGTGAATCCTGTGGGGAAAGGATCTGTGGTTTGGTAGATACAAAACTTAAAGGGTATGTCCCACCCAAAATAAACATGTTTCTGTACTGTAGCCTCCTCCCTCCCAAACCTAACCTATGGAAGTAACATTAGGGTCCGGACCGGCAGCCGCATCTGCGAGGGACGCGGCTGCGGCTATTGAGACAACCGCAGGAAAGAAGGCTGGTAGTTAACTCTCAATTTTTTACAAAGTACCTGCATCTTAAGGATAAAGGACATACCTTTGAAGAGTTGTAATGTTAACATCTTAGGCAAAGGAACAGACTGGTTCAAGAGAGGTGTTAAGGAGGCCATTTATGTGAAAATAAAGAACCAAGCCTGAATAGAGGTGGGGGGGTTCGACGACCAACTGTCTGCCATGTACAATGCGTGTTTAACACCTTACTCTGGGCGTTCCTATAATACACCTCTTAGCCACTATCTAATCACACCCCTTAAACACTGGCTGTGATATGCTAATGGGGATTCTCCAGGGTACAAATTGCCACAGATTCTTGTACAAGTCATTCTGAATTGGGAGAGATCCAGTCGTATGACCAGCGAAACGTCTTCCAAGAACTAAACATTAAGTCCAGTTGATCTAACTGAATACAACAGCTATACCGGGACCTGGATGAATGAATATTACAACATATAACGTGACCTGGATAAATGAATATTACAGATATACCCGTGACCTGATAAATGAATATACAGATTACCGTGACCGGATAAAGAATATTACAGATATACCGTGACCGGATAAGAATATTACAGATATACCGTGACCTGATAAATGATATTACAGATATACGTGACCTGGATAAATGAATATACAGATATACCGTGACCTGATAAATGAATATTACAGATATACCGTGACCTGGATAAATGAATATTACAGATATACTGCTGACTCTGGATAAATGAATATTACAGATATACCGTGACCTGATAAATGAATATTACAGATATACCGTGCCCTGGATAATATGAACTATTACAGATATACCGTGACCTGATGAAATGAATATTACAGATATACCGTGAACCTGGATAAATGAATATTACAGATATACCGTGACCGGATGGATGAATATTAGATATCACATGGCCTGGTATGAATAAATATTACAGATATTACCGTGGCATGGATTAATTTACAGATATACCGTGGCCTGGATGAATGAATATTACAGATATACCGTTGACCTGGATGGAATGAATTACTGATATACCGTGACCTGCATGATGATATTAATGATATACCGTGACCTGGATGAATGAATATTACAGATATGCCAGACCTGGATATGAATATTACAGAATATACCGGCATGAACGATGGATAAATAAATATTACAGATATACCGTGGCCTGGATGAATATTACAGATATACCGTGGCCTGGATGAAAATATTACAGATATACCGTGACCTGGAGGATGATATAGTACAGATATACTGTGACCTGCATGGATGAATATTTACGATTACCGTGACCTGGATGAATGATATTACAGTAACCAGACCCTAGATGAATGAATATTACAGATATACCGTGACCTGGATGAATAAAATATTACAGATTTACCATGACCGGAGGATGAATATTACAGATATTACCGTGACCCCGGATGAATGAATATACAGATATACCGTGACCCGGATGGATGAATATTACAGATATACCGTGACCTGGATGATGAATATTACAATGATACCGTGGACCCTGGATGGATGAATAGTACAGATATACCGTGACCGGATGGATGAATATTACAGATAACCGTGACTGAGATAATAGTAAAATTACGTGACCTGCATGGAATTTACAGATTACCGTGACTGGATATATTACAGATGTTACAATGACCGGAGGACAAGAATATTACAGATTACCGTGACCTGGTGAATAATATTACAGATATACCATGACCGATGGATGAAATATTACACAGATTATACGTGACCGGGATGGATGAATATTACAGATATACCGTGACCGGATGGATGAATATATACAGATTATTACAGGGCCCTGGTGGATGAATATTACAGATTACCGTGACCTGGATGGATGAATTACAGAATTACACCGTGACCCGGATGGATGAATATTACAGATATACCGTGACCTGGATGAATGAATATTACAGATATACCATGACCTGGATGAATGAATATTACAGATATACCATGACCTGGATGAATGAATATTACAGATATACCGTGACCTGGATGGATGAATATTACAGATATACCGTGACCTGGATGGATGAATATTACAGATATACCGTGACCTGGTTGAATGAATATTACAGATATACCATGACCTAGTTGAATGGGAACCTTCACAAGCATGTAAAACATAATCCTCTTTCTATGTTAAAGGGCATGTCCACCCTAAATTTTTTACTTTTAATATGTTGTAGCTAACCCCTGCCCACCCCCAACCGCCGCATTAGTTCTTTAAAAAAAAAAGCCGAATCATACTTACAGCCCTTCACTCCCGCGGCGCTCTCCTTGGGAGTGAAGGACAGCTGTGTCTGTGATTGGTTGAGAGGCAGTAGTAGGTTAAATTTTAGTTTTGGCGGCGGATATGCCCTTTAACATTATTTAATCAGCACTAACTGCCCCTTAGGACAACACAGAGGCTCAGTGGTTAAATTCCTGGGTTCATTTCCCCTCTTGGCTACATCTGCGGGGAGTTTGCATGTTCTCCCTGTTGCTTTGAATGTAAGCTGTACAAGACAATACAAACAGGTGCTGAGAGCTAAACTGGCAGTTTACAGATCCAGGTTTTCAGTAAGTCTTGTGAAATTGAAGACTGGTTGAGAAAGCCGTTAAAATAAGGAACCAAATACATAGCGAAGATTTGAAAAAAGAAACATTACTTAATAAACAGAATTTCCTACTTTAATTGACAAGATTAAATAGTCTGTATTGATTTTCTTTACATCAAAGGATACAGTGTTTATAGACATATACCGGTACTATAAAAAGTACTGTGGGCTTGCTTGCTTTGCGGGGGTTTAAAGGGAGATTCCACCTCTGACCGGTGGTGCCTGGTGTAAATTTCTACACACTTTGCCTACTTGACTGTACGGATATGTCCATCACTGGGACAACTAAATAAGCAAACAGGTTTAATGCACCAATCAATGGCAAATAATGTAAATATCATATCTCACCTATAGTTGTGAAGCTTTTGTGGTCCTATGAGATTGCTTTTTTATAACCTTTAGACTATTATTGGACACTAGCCACAAGTGGTTAGTGTTACAAGTTACAGATTTAAGTGAATGACTATACATTACACACTTCATGAGAGTATTAACAAAAGCAAAATAAAATGGATCCATCTGCATCAGTTCATTCATTAAGCTGCTCAGAAGCAAAAGGAATTAATTTACATGGGGTCATAAGTTTCCGCAGTGATTCCCATCGATCCTACCGATAATGGTAACATAAGGAAAGGTCACGGGAATAAATAACTATGGGGTTCAAACACACAAAAAAAGCAAACGTGAAAAGTGGAAGAAATCAAAAACTAAATGGGGTAACATGGTGAATTGGATGGCTGGAACACATTCTCTTCCTTCGAGTGTTATAGGTCACATGTCATGTGCTTGGGATTAGTAAATTGCATTTCTAACAATCAGTACATGAGAATTGTTGGTCTCTAAATCTAAAATTAGTCACAAGGTTTAACCCTTTCCCTGCCACAGATCGTATATTCACGATCTGTGCAGAGAATGCTTTAACTGCCACAGATCGTGAATATACGATCTGTGGCTTCCCTGCACCTAAAAAAAAATTGGCCCCCGCTAGGGGCGATCAGGGGGCAGCATTCAACTGCCCCCCGAAATCTTTACACACCTTCAGCTATTAAAGGCTTGTAGTTTGTTCATTATACCATCACTGGCTGTGGGCGCAGTTCAGTTCTTCAGTAGAAAAGTTCGCACTTTTCTGAAAAAATGAACAAAAAAACAACTTCAAAAGTAGAAATCATGCCAAACCTGATGGAATCTAAAAAAAAAGTTACTAAATATCAATCTCCCCAATGTTCCTGATCAACCGGTATGCCATATGTGTGGTACACATGCGGACGTGAAGCGAAAAGGCCAACAAAGTGGAGACAATGCACGATGGCTCGAAACTCAGAAACAGCGAAAAATTTAGCCAACTCTGAATTTGGACCGTCTGCAGTTTTTTCCACATAAAAACCCCCGTAACTGAGGAAATAACCCCCACAAACTATAATTCCTGAAATCTAAAAACAGTCAGCTATTTGTAAAAGCTGAGTTGTTCATTCATACCAGCAATGGTGTGGGCGCAGTAGTTCTTGGAGAAGTTCGCACTTTCGGAAAAAATGAACAAAAAACAACTTCAAAAGGTTAGAAATCATGCCAAACCGATGGAAATCTAAAAAAAAGTTTACTAAATACAATCTCCCAACTGTACTGATATCAAACGGTATTATGCATAGGTGTGGGTACACATGCGGATGTGGAGGGAGCGAAAAAGCCACAAAGTGAGGACAATGCAGATGCTCAGAGAAACAGCGAAAAATAATGTTAGCCAACTCCGAAATTTGACGTCTGCAGTTTTTTTCCACAAAAAACACCTGATAACTCAGACATACCCCCCACAAACTATATCATTCATGAAATCTAAAACACATTCAGCTATGTAGCACTGTAGTTAGTTCATTCATACCATCATGGTGTGGGACGCAGCGGCTTCGTAGAATTTCGCCATTCTACACAATTTTCTGGAAAAGATAGAGAAAAAATACCATTCAAAGTTACAAAATCACACCAAAACCCATGGTAATGTAAAAAAAACTACCAAAGATACAATCTCCTACATGTCTGATCAAACAGTGGCCATATGTGGGTTAACACACAATGACGTGAAGCGACATCGTCAAAATGTAAAACAATGCGCAGTGAGCCCAATAACAGCATTTTCCCAGATTTTCCAAACTGACACCCCCTCTAACTTGGGGGAAATACCCCCGCCAAAACAACTCTATATTCTCAGATTCTACCTACCTTCAGCTACGTAACGCTTGTAGTTGGTTCATTCATACAATCAATGGGTGTGGGCGCCAGTTCTGCGTAGATAGAAGTTCGCATTGTCTGAAAAAATGCAAACAAAAACAACTGTCAAAAGTAGAAATACAATGCCAAACCCAAGGACATTGTAAACATAAAAAGTTACCAATATCAATGCATCTACCAAATGTTCTGAATCAAAAACGGTAATTCCCTAGGTTTAATGGATAATCAACGAACACGCAAGACGGTGGAAAATCGCACTAGCCCCAAAGTGAGCCAATGAACCATGAGTGGCCCAATTACAGGCAACTTTTCAGATTGTCAGATACTATCGAAGAAACACCCCTCTATATTAGTAATACCCGGCCCCAACTATATATTCTTGGACTCTACACACCTTCAGCTACACAAGGTGTGACGTTCTTTATGATAAGCTCGACACCATGGTGGGGTGCACGTTTGTTGTACAATTTCTGCTGTCATGTTTTAGCCAGATGTCAAGGAAAAATAGTTTATAAAAATACAAATTCAATAAGTTAAAAAATCGAAATGAGGCCAATTTTCCAGTCATGGGTAAAAAAAAACACTTAGTCAATTTAATCATCGTCCAAATGCCCCTGAATCAAACGGTTAGTGACAATATGCGATGCATTGGACACAGGGACGTGGCCACCAACAGCTCAAATGGGACGCATAGCAACTCAAGTGTAATTACAAGAAAAATTCACAAGTGCTCTGTAATTTCAAACGAGCCACAAAACTTTGAAATGCCACCCGCAGCAATATAAACCACCCCACTAAATTAAACTCCACATTTTCTGGATAATCAAACGGTTATGCATATGCGGTGGATGCCCACAGAGTAACGTGGCCACCAACTATCAAAATGGGACGCATGCACAAAATGATCAATTACAAAAAAAATCAAAGAGTGCTCTGTAATTTGAAACAGCGGTACCTACGCTTTTTGCAAGGAACAGATGCGCAAACAGACATATTCCCGGTCCCACTCGGGAAAACTAATAATTTGGTGGAATCTACACGCCTTCAAGCTACGTTTACGGGTGGCCTGCTGTCATACATGCATAAGAATTCCAGACCCAGCGATCAAATCCAAAAAACTCTGGTGTTTTTACGAGATTTTGTGAAAACACAATGAGATATGCAAACGGGTGAAATCCTACCTAAACCCAATTGACAGGCAAAAAAACCCACTAAGTGAGCAATCTCGGCCCACAGGTCCTGAATCAAACGTGTGTGCCATTTTCTGTGGGTGCAAACAGAGACGAGGGGGGCCGACCACCAATAGGCTCAATGTATACGACGATTATAGAAGTGCAGTAGCTTACAATGAAAATAGGTTTAAAAACGCCATCAACGCGCCACGCCCCACGGACATCAGGGGCACTCCCCCCTTTTATGGTCTTTTAGTGAAGTCGGTTATATGGTAGAGTCCACAACGAAACCAAACAGCGGGGAGCGGTTGGTTTTTCACACTTTTACTGATTCACTAAAAGGGCCAAAATTCAATACGTTTTATTTGGTACAAATCTCAAAATTCCATTATAAAATATAGGCGTCGTTTCCTTGAAATCGAACAATAAGGATCCGCGTTTACTTTACCGACATATCAATGTGGGACAGTGGGGAGCTTGGAGAAGACAATTTTTTTTTCTAATTTATAGTTTTAGGGTGTAAAAAAAAAAAAAGGGTGTTTGTATCACGTTTAAGATTTTTTGTGTGTATTTACCCCTTTTATTTCCCCGATCATTCCCAAAGATATCATCAGATCATCTTAGGAATGATACCGAACTTGGAATACGGCATAAATGCCCGTTTTCCAATTCGAAATCCGATCGAAAAAATCACTTCCGAAATCATTTTCGGAAGTGATTTTTCATTCATTGTCAAAATCAATAATTGGTGATCAGAAGTGATCACCAAATATTGATCTCGTGCCCCATTTTTTTTCTAGTCTTCGTAAGTAGCAAAGACTTAGTAAAAATCCAATTTGTGAATGGAACTTTGAGTTTCCATTCACAAAAGTATAGAAAAGCTGGCAGCTTGACCGCTTTTCTTACTAGGTACTGCAGCATGATCAAATTGAGATCGGGTTGCAGTACCTCAATTTAACCACCAGGGAAGCATCTTAGACATTCAAGGGAAGACCCCGTGTGAAGGAGGAAGCTCCGTGACGTCACCGGGGTCTCCATTTCCGCTTCCTGCACAGACTCCACGTGGGACTGGCTGCAACATCGGGACCCGGCTAAAGGTAAGCGTATCTTCCGATCCCCCCCCTCGGTATTTGGATCGACCGAGGGGGGATCGAGAGGGCTAATCCAGACAGCCTTCCCTACAATGCACCTTCATCCAGACAGCCTTCCCTACAATGCACCTTCATCCAGACAGCCTTCCATCCAGACAGCCTTCCCTACAATGCACCTTCATCCAGACAGCCTTCCCTACAATGCACCTTCATCCAGACAGCCTTCCGGGTACCTACATATATCTGGTATCGTTGTACTCGGGAGTATCTGAGCTTTTAGAAACAGTAAGATTTTTGTGTGTAACCTTAAGATAACTATAAGTAAAAATGGGAAAAATCCATGAAAATTTGCAAATTTTTCATTTTTTTTACATATTTTACCCATAATTCCAGTAAAATTTCCAGAAAAGTTACAAAATTTTGTTACCATATTAAAGTACACTTTGTGCTGAAAAAAACAATGTATAATATTCCTGATTTACTGCAAAGTTTCCTACTGTAAAATTAGTCTAAAGCGATTAAGGACAAAATCCTGAAAATTCTTCTGGCAGTTAACGCAAAAAAAAATGAAAATCTCCTGGCAGTGAAAGGGTTAATGGGCAATTCGTTTTTTCTAGGATATCTTAAAAATAACAGAACCTAAACACGACAGCCTTTCCCACAATACACCCTCAACCTAACAACCTTTCCACAATACAAACAGCCTTCCTACAATGCAACTTCATACAGACAGCCTTCCTACAATGCACCTTCATCCAGACAGCCTTCCTACAATGCACCTTCATACAGACAGCCTTCCCTACAATGCACCTTCATCCAGACAGCCTTCCTACAATGCACCTTCATACAGACAGCCTTCCCTACAATGCACCTTCATCCAGACAGCCTTCCTACAATGCACCTTCATCCAGACAGCCTTCCCTACAATGCACCTTCATCCAGACAGCCTTTTTTTCTGCATTGATTTCTTTGCCCATAAAGTAAGAAAGCAGCACTAATGACTTCAGTAACAATGTATTCAGGTTGCTTTTCCCCACACTATTTATTATCATGGTGGCTTTACCCAGAAAAATAATTCATTTCCAGAATTGCGCCCGTGAGGGAAAGTTTTACTATTTAAAAAACACCAACCAAACCAACATCCGTCAAAGTGAAGAAAAACGCCTTGAAATCTAAATTCCCTATAAAAATGAAATCTATCTCTACACTGTAATTACTCCCCGACACGGGGGACAATAGAAAGACCAGCAGTTCACTGCCATCAGTGGATCCCCAAACCCTCCAGACCTAACATGCTTTGCTCATCCATTCAGACTTACCCACAATACATACCAGAGCTAACAACTCTACCCACAATATGGTCTGATCTGAGATGTATTGTGGGTAAAGTGGTCTGATCTGAGATGTATTGTGGGTAGAGTGGTCTGATCTGAGATGTATTGTGAGTAGTGGTCTGACCACAATACATCCCAGAGCTAACAACTCTATCCACAATACATCTCAGATCAGACCACTTTACCCACAATGCACCCCAGAACAAATAGTTTTACCCAAAATGCATCCAAAAGAAAGTTTTATTTACAATGCATTAGTGCATTGATTTACACACAATGCACCCCACAATTGACAGCTATGTATGCAGCTCTACATGACATGAACTTACAGTTTTACCCTTAACACATCCCAGACCAAACAGCTTTACCCACCATGCACTGTAACACCGACAGCTTCACCCACAATGCCCCACAGAACCGACAGCTTCACCCACAATGCCCCAAAGAACAGACAGCTTCACCCACAATGCCCCACAGAACCGACAGCTTCACCCACAATGCCCCACAGAACCGACAGCTTCACCCACAATGACGCACAGAACCGACAGCTTCACCCACAATGCCCCACAGAACCGACAGCTTCACCCACAATGCCCCACAGAACCGACAGCTTCACCCACAATGCCCCACAGAACCGACAGCTTTACCCACAATGCACCACAGAACCGACAGCTTCACCCACAATTCCTCACAGAACCGACAGCTTTACCCACAATGCACGGTGAGACAGACCAGTGATGTACCTGCTGTGTGTGCAGCTCTACGTGCAGTGACCGGGCTCCAGCCCCAGGACCGAGCGGCAGAGACACAGAAGGACCCAGCACTGCCCGGACGTCCCTCCCGCGGTTGACCGGTAGCGTAGCGCTCATCTTGGCTCCGTCTAATCCCCACTCAGACCCACAGCCTTCCTCTCCTTCTCCTCCCCATCCAGCTGACTCTCACTGGCTTCTACTGTTTCCTTCCTCGCTTCCTTCCGGGTCCTGAGCGCGCACGCAACAGGGACGCCCGGGCGGAGGCGCGCACGTCAAATCTAACAAACTACCGTTTCGGCTGCGCGGGGGGTGGAGCCAACACGGCGCGTACTTATCGCTGATTGGTGGACGTGGAATGTTTACAAACATAAAGACGGAAGTCGCTGAGTGGGTGGAGCTTGTGCAATGCGTTCCTATTGGTTTAATAAAGCATGGAGGCGTGGCTTTGCAAACCCTTTCTTTCCCTGGTCCTCCAATCGGCAGTGGTTAGCATTGGGTTAATCCCCCACTGACTTGATTGACAGGCTGGTCCCTCCTATTTGTGATAAATTCTGGCGGGCTTACAGCTTGTCTTTTTTTCTCCAGTACTTCAGGTTGACAGGTGCTCCCCCTTCTACTCCTGGCGCAGGTCTCAGCCTCTCTTTCCTGTTGCGCGCGAAGTGCGGAACAGGGACAGGACTCAGAGCATGTGACCGCGTCGCGTCCTTGACGTCACAGCCTCGGCGACCTGAAACTCGCGGGTAATTGTGCTAATTTCAGAATCATTTCCTCGCAAGATAAATTGCTTTCCTCAGTACAAACAATGATGGATTCCTCCCTCACCAAATTCTCAGAATCCACGATGACGCAAGTTTCGGCCTTGTTAAACCGACATCCTCCTTCTCCACGTCAAGTTGAACGGAGAAGTTATGGACAGAGAATCAGATGATGAAGGTCCAAGCGAAGATCTATCTCTTACGCATGAATCTCTTTCAGGTCTGATCAAAAGAATGAAGAAATCACTTCAAATTTCGCACCCCCCCCACCCCCTGTATATTCGGATCTCATGTTTACTAAGAAGTATCAAGACTCGGGCTCCTTTCACGTACACGAGCAAATTCAGGAAGTAATCCGAAAAGAATGGGAAACCCCAGACAAAAAGTTCTCAATCTCCCAAAATTTCCTCAAAACATATCCTGTCCATCCATCAGATTCAAGCCTCTGGGATGAATGTCCTAAAGTTGATACGGCAATCATTAAAACTAACAGGAAAACGGCACTTGCTACTGATGATACTGTGGCCCTCAGGGACCCGATGGATAGAAAAGAAGATTCTCTCCTTAAAAGATCTCCTTGCTGGAGCTTCAATTCGGCCTTCCTTAGCCATCACAAGTTTTGCCAGAGCCAACAAAGTTTGGATATCCGAATTGGAAGAAGCCATAAATAACGGCACTCCAAGAAGCGAACTACTGAAGAGCCTATCGGATATTAAGCTCTCCAGTGAATTTATGTCCTTGGACTCTATCCATGGAGGGCCGGAGCCTGACAAGTATTCCATTCGAGGGCAACCTCCTTTTTGGACCCAAATTGGAAGAACTCCTTGAGAGAAATTCCAACAAGAAAAGCCTTCCCCAAACCAGGAGTTTCAGGGGCCCTGTTGCCTCCTCCTCAGGTACCACTCATCCACCCTTCAGAGATCAGAAGCAGTTCAAAAATATCAGATCACTCCCCCAAAGAGGATCCTGGAGGCCTTTCCAGCAGCAGCCCTTTCGTGGCAAATCAAATCCTTCCAAATCAAGACCCTTATGAAGGTGCGCGAGCCCAAACCCCAAAAGTGGAAGGCAGACTCTCCCTTTTTCCAGAGGTCTGGGCTCACTCAACATTGGATTCCTGGGTTCAGAAGACAATCCTTCAGGGATACTAACTGGAATTCAGTTCCTACCCGACTGCAAACAGATTCATCCAGTCAAAAATTCCCACATCAAATCTGATCAAGCAAGATCTTCTCCAAGTACTTCAACGTCTTGTCAAAAACAATATCATCGAGGAAGTACCAGCTCCAGAAATGGGTTTTGGAATCTACTCCCCTATCTTCCTAAAAAGGAAAAAAACGTGAGAATTCAGGCCAATATTAAACTTAAAATACCTGAACCAGTTCCTCAACATTCGCAGATTAAAGATGGAATCCCTCAAATCATTCACCATCCAACTCCAACAGGACCATTGATTGGCCAAAATAGACATAAGATGCCTATCTCCACATCCCCATTCACCAAGCAAACAGGAAATTCTTAAGGTTTCACATCATGGGAAATCATTACCAATACAGATGTCTACCCTTTGGACTAGCCACGGCTCCAAGAGTTTTCACCAAAGTCCTGATTCCCATCATAGCATACCTCAGATCACAGGGCCTACAGATATTCGCTTATCTAGACGACATATTGATCAAAGCCCGGGACTCAATCACTCTCCAAAATCACATTCAGACAACACTAGCCTGTCTACAAAGTCATGGGTGGATCATCAATTGGGAAAAGTCGAGTCTAAATCCGTCAAATCATATTCAATGCCTGGGAAATATCATCAATTCACAAACAATGACGGTATCTCTTCCCCTGGAACGTCAACTGGACATCATCAAGTCAGTCAAGAATTTCCTGTCTCACCCAGCATCCACTGCATGGTTCTGTCAACACATCCTGGGGAAACTCATCTCCACTCTGGAGTCTGTTCGATGGGCCATGAACCACATCAGAACATTCCAAATATCATCCTTCCAACCTTAACAGCCTCAGATGACTCCGAACTACCAGAAAATTCTCATCTGCTAGATGTAGGCAGATGTCTCAAAACCTACTTGGAAAGGTCAGCCGATTTTAGAATAGCAGATTCTCTGTTTATTCTTCACACAGGCAACAAAAAAGGTCTTAAGCCTTCTTCGTCCACAATCTCGGCGTGCATTAAAACCTGTATCACGCAGGCATATACAACTATGGCAACAGCTCCACCTGATAAGGTAAAAGCACACTGAACCAGGTCAGTGGCCGCATCTTGGGCCTTCTCTGCCCGAGCATCAGTAGAAGAAATCTGTAAAGCAGCCACCTGGACCTCCTCCATGAGCACTTTCATCAAGCACTATAATTTAGATGTGTTCACTTCTTCTCAAGCAGATTTTGGTAAAAAAGTCCTATCTGCTTCTCGCTAAATACATTTCTTTTTTGTTAGCAACATATCATGTCTCCCTCCCTTTTTCCATATGAAGCTTATCAAATCCCAATGCTAACCACTGCCGTTTGGAGGACCAGGGAAAACAGAAAATTTTACTTACTTTTTTTCTTTTCCTGGTTACGAGAAACGGCAGTGGTTCGTTCCCTCCCATTATTTTTTTTTTTTTCAGATACATATTCGTACAGTCGGCAAAAGACAAGTAAGCGGTAAGCCCGCCAGAATTTATCACAAATGGGAGGGACCAGCCTGTCAATCAAGTCAGTGGGGGATTAACCCAATGCTAACCACTGCCGTTTTATGGAACCAGGAAAAGAAAATTACGGCAAGTAAGTCAAATTTTCTGTTTTCCGTTGGTTCCTGACTGCCTCCACGGCAAGTTGGAGAATTAGTGGTGAGTGAGTGAGTGAGGGCTTTGCCTTGTATTAGTATCGAAACGAAACCTGCTTAACTTTTGTAAGTAAGGTGCAATGAATGAGCCTGCCAAATTTAAGCTGTCTTCCTCCACGGCAAGTTGGAGAATTAGTGTTGAGTTAGTGATGAGTGAGTGAGTGAGTGAGTGAGGGCTTTGCCTTTTCGAAACGAAACCTGCTTAACTTTTGTAAGTAAGGTGCAATGAATGAGCCTGCCAAATTTAAGCCGTCTGCCTCCACTGCAAGTTGGAGAATTAGTGATGAGTGAGTGAGTGGCAAGTTGGAGAATTAGTGATGAGTGAGTGAGTGGCAAGTTGGAGAATTAGTGATGAGTGAGTGAGTGAGTGAGGGCTTTGCCTTTTCGAAACGAAACCTGCTTAACTTTTGTAAGTAAGGTGCAATGAATGAGCCTGCCAAATTTAAGCCATCTGCCTCCACGGCAAGTTGGAGAATTAGTGAGTGAGTGAGTGAGGGCTTTGCCTTTAATCAGTATAGATATAGAGTGGGATAGGGGATCTGTACTGCCATATATAATATAATATAGAGTGGATAGGGTATCTGTAAAAAAAAAAAAAAAAAAAAAAAAAAAATATAAAAAAAAAAGATAAAAAAAAAACAACACAATAAGAACAAAAAGAAAAAAATTATATAAAAATGGTAAAAAAGCTGTATACAAATAGAAAAAGAATAAAAAAAAAAAAAAAACTTAAAAGAAAAACTTTTCCCATATATATATACATATAGAGTGTGATACGGGGTATCTGTACTGCCATATATAATATAATATAGAGTGGGATAGGGGATCTGTACTGCCATATATAATATAATATAGAGTGGGATAGGGGATCTGTATACCTGCCATATTCTAATATAATATAGAGTGGGATAGGGGATCTGTACTGCCATATATAATATAAAGAGGTCACATAGATATTATTGGATTATTAAAGTGGCCACACACAGTCTAATCGTTTCACCAATCGGTTGATTTATTGATTAAAAGGTCGGTCAGTCGCACTGGGAAATCGGCGCTTGATGGAACGTGGATTTCACCTGGAAAGACGGAAAATAATTGCGGATCGGAAACACAGGAAATGTCTCGGATAATTTCAGATTCCATCTCATTGTCCGACTATCAATTACGTGTATCGTGTTATATCCGTATGGTGCGATCCCTGCCCAGGACCCCGTGAGACATTCAGGAAGATTCAATAAAAGTTCTTATCGCTAAAAACAACACTAATGTTACCCCAACCAATCAGATGTTAGCTATCAAATGTTATCTGATTGGTTGGGGCAAAATTAGTATCGTTTTTAGCGATAAGAATTTTTATTGAATCTCCCTGATTGAGTTCCTGCCAATGTCTCTCGGTGAGGCTGCAGTTTGCGCATTTATAATGTTACATGAAATAAAGACTCCATGCATGATGAGAGTAGTATGCACAAGAGCTGACAATCCGCTAATGCGGCACACAAGTGATAACTGTATAAAGGTGCCCATACATTAGAGCTTACCTGTCCCGCAACATTCAACTCTGCACTTAACCCCCTTTTCGGATCTTCTTTGCACCCCACATACGATCACAGCGTCCCATCTGGCCCATTCATTCTGCAATCATATTCCGGTTGCGAAGATGATCCGGAAATGTGGCTCCTGCAGAATTGATTGAATGTCAAAGGATTAGTCGTCGGGTAAGCTCTAATGTATGGGCACCTTTAGATATTTTTGGTATTTAGGTACATTTTAAGTTGAATGGTCTTGAAAGCCTTTGCAATACAGTTGCAGTCACAAACGTGTATGGCCTCTTTTATAGACACTAATTCATCTCCTAGTCTTTAATTATTTTGAGGACTTAAACCTACATGTCCTCACCCCTGATTAGTCTTAAGGTGAGCAGAGTGGGTTGGGAAGCTTCTGTTGTCATTCATTAACCTCCGTTAAAGGATCGCTAGGCAGAAAGGGGATGAACGTTTATCTAACTGATTGTAATAACCATGTTTTACCAGTTGAGGACCATATGGTTTCATTTTTGTAAAGCCCATAATAAGATCTTTGGTCCATTTGTCCGTTTTAAAGTATAGTACAAAGTAATGGAAGCACCAAAGACTTATTACGTTTGGGCCCACCCTAGCCAATGCATTGCCTTCATTCCTGCAATGTACTTCTGTTCTTGTCTTTTGGCATATCGTTAGCCTATTTACCTGGTAACAAAAAGGGGAAAATGATCATACAAAATGATCCAACAAATCTGCCAAGAGCAGGTTAATTCAGAACTATCAGTTTCACTTGGCATATAATGTGAAGATCATTTCCATGTGGTGCAGACGAAACGTAAATAGATCTGTCTGTGTAGAGATGTCACCAGCTTTAATATTCTTACCTGAAACCATAAGGGCCATGTTTATAAAGATGACCTCCCTCCGCTGGTACATTACCTTAGTAATTAAATCAGGTCAGCATCGTTGCTTAAAAAATCCTCATTTATTTCGATCCTTTAAAAACCCAGCTTGGCTGCCAGGAGACAAGTGAAATAAGTGGTCTAACGCGTTTCGGGCCAAGACCCTTACTCATAGACTCAATATTGTTCACAAAAAGTCACTGGTTATATACAAAAGTTGACCTGTTTTTCAGTCTGAGATAACAAAGAGAATTTATGAAATACGAGTGTATTTGCTCACTTGCAAGAAATGTAACAAACAGTATATAGGACGTACAGTGCGGTCTTTAAAGGAACGCATTCGTGAACACTTAAATAGCATATTGAAAATTGATGTGAGAACCCCTGTTGGATGACACTTTCGTGACTGCACTGGAGGGGACCCCTACTTCTGTGTGTTTCATGGCATTGAACACGTTAAGAAGAGTCTTGGGGGGGGGGGGGGGAGATCTATTAGTACAACTTAATAAAAGAGAAGCGTTTTGGATTCTAGAACTTGATACCAGATTTCCAAATGGACTAAACCGAAGATGGGATATCTCCCTATTGGTTTAGTATTTCTTAACGTCCCTTAACCATTGTAAATACAGCATCCACTAATGACTATTAAATGAATAGACGTATGTACTAACAAAATGTGATATTAATGTTTCATGTTGATTAATCCTGAGATTATTCCTAATAATTAATCATTCATGTATATACTTTATACTACCTTTTAACAAACTTCCCCTTAATTGTATATGGGGTTTAAAAAAACTTTATAGGAAGGGATAGTTCACTAAATACTATGTATGTTCCCATCAAATTTATAGATGTACAAAGGATAATATTCCATTATAATAATACAAGACATAAGAAATCATTTAATTGGGACACTAAAGAGTTAATAAATCAAGGTCTCCCAATTCTTCTAGGTTACAGGGGGTTAATAAAACAATTGCGGTATAGTGCTCCTCCCTAATAAATACTGTTATAGGTGATTCCTTTTAGTATAAAGGTGCCTCCAGGGCAAACTTAGCATGAGCTCAATAGTGACTTCTTTCACCCCCGAGCAAAAGAAACCCGGTAAGTATCCAGAAGACAAAACACAGGCCCTGTACTATAGGCACTATCACCATTTCTATAATATACGTCTGACAATTCAAAGATAAATACATGTCCCTTTATTGGCTCCGAAACGTGTCATAACACATATATATTAGAACCACATCATTCCACAAGGGAACCACCCTGTATGATACAACATATAATATTAATAAGCAAACAAGACAAAACAATAGGCTGTGGCGGAAGGGCAACAAAGCATGATGGTATCTGTAGGCTCCTCACTCGCTACTATATGCATTCATGCAAGAAGTCAAAAATCACACAAAGTTCAAATGCTCTAACAATATATGAACACCATAAGGCTTAATTCTCATACAACGGGCATCCAGCCTGGAGGGTATCGGGACTTACACCTCGAATAGAAATTTCCTGTTGTCTTTTCAGCAGATACAGTCTATACGCCACCTTTAGCACTAGGTATACGGCAACTGCTATGCCGTCCCAAACACCAAAACTCGGTGCTGGTATCAGGTCTTAGTTAGCTCCCATATGAGCTTTCACTGCATCCAAACTTGACACAAACAACAATCTTCCCCGTCCCACCTCCATAAGCAAATTATCTAGCCCGCATATGTGTTCTCTTCGTGTGAAGTGTATGGTATAATCCTCTCATACTCACGACCTTTATGCTAATATCATGAACACAATGGTCTCCGGTGTCCCGTGTAGCAGCTCCACTCCTCCGTTAGCCCTTCCACCCAGCCAAAGAACCCGACGCGCGTTTCGCGCCCTTTCCGGACGCGTCGGTGTTCTTTGCTGGTGGAGGGCTAACGAGGAGTGGAGCTCGCTACACGGGACACCGGAGACCATTTGTGTTCGGGTGAAGATTGTTGGGACGGTGAAGATTGTTGTTTGTGTCAGTTTGGACTGCAGTGAAAGCTCATATGGAAGCTAACTAAGACCTGATACCAGCACCTGTTTGTGTTTGGGACAGGCGACAGTTGCCGTATACCTGTCTAAAGGTGGCGTATAGACTGTATCTGCTGAAAAGACAGACAGATATTCTATTCGAGGTGTATAGTTCCCTAATCACGAGTCCCTCCAGGGTGGATGTCCGTTGTATGAGAATTAAGTCTTATGGTGTTCATATAATTGTTAAGACATTTGAACTTTGTGTGACTTTTTGACTCTCTGCACTAAATGTATATAGTAGCGATGAGGAGCCTACAGATACCATCATGCTTTGTTGCCCTTCCGCCCAGCCTATTGTTTTGCCTTGTTTGCTTATTAATTTATATGTTGTATCATACAGGTGGTTCCCTTGTGGAATGATGTGGTTCTAATATATATGCATGACACGTTTCGGAGCCAATAAAGGGACATTGTATTTATCTTTGAACCCTGTCAGACGTTTATTATAGAAATGGTGATAGTACCTATAGCACAGGGCCTGTGTTTTGTCTTCTGGATACTTACCGGGTTTCTTTTGCTCGGGGGTGAAAGAAGTCATTATTGAGCTCATACAGGGGGTTAATGTTCTAATTAGGAACCTAGCCTCTTTTAATTGGTCAACTTTTGTATATAACCGGTGACTTTTTGTGAACAATATTGAGTCTTGGCCCGAAACGCGTTAAACCACTTATTTCACTTGTCTGCTGGCAGCCAAGCTGGGTTTTTAAAGGATTGAAATAAATGATGATTTTTTAAGCAACGATGCTGACCTGATTTAATTACTAAGGTAATGTACCAGCGGAGGGAGGTGCGGCGGACTTAATTGCCTTAAGACAGAAACGGGGCTCTCTGGTCCGCGAGCACACCCGACTGGTTATCGGACAAAGAACAAGGTATGAGGGAGGAGAGCGATCGGGAGGGGATGTGAGCCGCCATATTATTGTCTACGTGTTTATAAAGCCTTTAACAATCGGTATCGTAAATTTACGATTGTTAAACCAATCAGAGATCGTAAATCTACGATAATGAAATCGTGGATTTACGATCCCCATAGAATACCATGGCGGTAGTTTATTACCTCACGGTATTCTACGATTGAACATTCGTTAATTAACGACCGCGATCGTAAATTAACTAACCTCCGGTACCGCTAAAAAGCAATACAACAGATTTATAAATATGGCCCCAGCAATGTCAGCAAACAGCCAAACTTGTTTCATTTCAGTGCTCTTGGCAACATGTTTCGGAAAAAGGATCCATGTAAGATGATCCTATTGAACTGATCTGAAATAAAACTTGTTTGCAGTGGATTACTGAGTCTCCTTCCAAGTTTGTCTGTTTGCAGTAATTGTACAATGTAGGCTAATGATGGAATAGAAACTATGTTTTAGTCTATACTGTATATTTTACCCTTCCCTCTCGAAATACAGCAAACAAGACACTTACACAAAGCACATGCGTCTACGGATTGTTACATCTACAGACACTGCTTTCATTTTAATGATTCTGGGCCAGCAGACGGCCATCTTGATAGCTTCTTCTTTTAAGAGCCCATCAGGTACTTTTAATTAAAGGGCATCTATAGCGAAAAATAGTTTATTATAAATTGACCATAACTGGAAATTATAATTCTTCCCAACCACCACTGTATCATTTTTTTGTTGATCGGCCCCCTATTTCTTTAGATATCCAATCCAAAACTTCTTATATTTCAGCTGTCAATTAAGTTCCTTGCTCTCAAAAACTATTCTTCTGTGAGCAGTTTTACTGTAGCTGGAATGGTGACAGAGTTTTGACAGTTGGAATGCTGTGTGCTGTGTGCAGGCTTGACAGTTGGTTTGTGGGGAAAAAGTCAGGTCAGATGGAAGTGGGAGTGGTTAAAAGAGGGAGGGGGGATACTGCTCCTAAACAAAATGTGTGCTGGATTGAAGGCATGCAGCAACACATGCAAATCAGAGTAAGTGCTACTTACATGTATTCAATTAGAGATTACGTTGAGGCTAAGTATTTTTTTCAGTATAGTGTCCCTTTAAGCTGTTGATTTACCATTTGTTGACCAAGCTTGCTAAGCATTTAAAATAAAATCTAGTGGTTTTACCCACTTATTCAGAAAAAAACCTACCAATAGACCATTGCATACTCTTTTCATTATGCGCCCTAAAGAATTGGATTAGGTAACTGACAGCGAATCCATTTTGTTTGCTTTTCAGTATCCACTCAATCGACATGGTACAGGGTGGGACATTTTTTTCCAACCATAAAAAGTTGGACTAAAATAAAGATGAAATGAATATACTTCCAGGGAGATTCAATAAAAGTTCTTATTTAAAATGGTGCTAATCTTGCCCCAACCAATCAGATCTTATTTAACATTTGAAAGCCAACATCTGATTGGTTGGGGCAAAATTAGCACCATTTTAAACGATAAGAACTTTTACTGAATAACCCTGCTCTATATCAATATCAAGTGTAATAAAGAAATAAGGGCATTACTCCTGTACCCCATCATTCTCTGGAAAGGATGATATGATTAAAAAAGACTTTATTCTATACATACAATAAAAATCTACATAGATATAACATGAACATGGCATGAGTATGATATATATCACACGTAATTCTGAATGGACATAACATGAATATGTTTTATATCACAAGTAATTCTAAAACCAGTCCTATCTATCGATCTAAAATTATGATATTTGGAACATATCTTCCAACACCTGATGAACCTATGATTAGTGAAACGAGTTGTTTAGTGGTGCTCCAGCATTTTTATTTTTTGACTTTTATTCCTGTCCTATCTAGCCATTCAACTTTTCTGGTATTGCCGTAGAGAGAGGAGAGCTGAGTAAGCGATAACACCAAGATCGAATGTTTTTGGCAAGTTGCATGTAAGAATTGGCAGAATTGTGGTCCAGAAACTACCCACATGGTGTCCTGCTTGATTGGACGCGGAAGCAGGATGATTAGCCGGTATCCAGCTTGCTGAACCGGAGGAGAGCCTGGGAAAGGTTTGAAAGATATGTTCCAGGTATCATATTCTTAGAACAATATTAATACAAAAGGATAGGATTGACTTATTTCCTGTGATATAAAACATATTGCATAGTAATTGAGGTTGAATAAAGACGTATGTCCATCTGGTCCAACATTTGCACCCTACGCTTTGACCTTAATCTCATGTTTATGTAGAATTCCGTGTAATGGCATTCATTTCATATCTATGTAGGTTTTTATTGCATGCATAGAACAGAAACATTTGTATCATCTCAATATGTTCGGAGAACGATAATGGAGTAGAGTATGGCCGATCTGTATTGTTGAGTGTTTAGCTTCACCCCTCTGAGTTTTCCTGGATCTCCTTCTTCTTTGGCTGCAAAATGCACTCTTTGTTGGGTTCGTGGGCACACGCGTGATGTCACTGCATGCATGGACATGTGTGAGCATGACATCTCGCTGTGCACTGAAGGAGGATGTTTTGCAACATACTTCTCCTTTAAGGTGGGTTTGCACTTTATATTTTAAGCTCCATTTTTTCAAACCATGGCTAATATAGTCCCAAAATCCACACCAAGGGACTGGCCACACTTAACGCGTTCCGCAATTGCGGGCGCAAACGCATTAGTGTGGCCTAGCCCTAAACCACAGCATATTGCAGGTCTTGACTGATGGGAACTGGTGTCTCTTGGTACATCGACCTGTGAGTCCTTTAAACACAGTCTTGTTTGCGTTGGCCCCTACTGGCTAAAGCTTAGTAACTTGCCCTTCGTAAAGATTCCAAACTCACTCGGGGGCAAAGATGTGCAACACTATTGGCTAGAGAACTCAAGTGGAAGGTGACCTACTGTAACCATTTCCTGCAGGAAATTATTGAAATGCTAAATAATAGGGAACAGAAGGCCAAAGCAACACTAGAGGCAGAACAGAAATGAGCCCCAATGTATGGGTGCGATCATCCGATTCATTGTCGTCTTTTACCATAAAGGGACATTGTAATAACCCCGACATAAATCAGTTCAGACAGTAAATAGTTACCAACGATTTATTGGCATTTACTTGCAAACACAGTACAAACGAATAGGAATGTTCGCTGTACAGGCACTTCAATGAATCATTTAGAAATTGTTCATGTAAACCGTTAAAAAACATTCGTATCGCTCGCAAAAATTAAATCAACCTATTTACATTCATTACAAACATTTTACAACAAATTGCACATTTCCCATTTCGCTCATGAACCTCCTCCCTTACATTCTAACACTGAGTAGATTAATCGGATGATAAAACATTCAAACAGCTCGAAGGTGAGTTGATTAGTTTAAAAAAAAAATCACTTTTTCCAGTTTTACCCAATAAGGGGGGTTGTGAACGAACCGCCATCTTGCATTGATTGTGCGTTGATACTGTGCTAAAGGCTTGTCCTAAACCGACAACGTTAGATAAGAAATCCGAATTCCAATCAGTCCCAGATCTGTGACAATTCAATCCCGAATCATCTGATAGAAGATAGTTAAATTACTGTAATTGCACAGCTTATGATCATTGTAGAAGCCAATATATATTTAGAAGGGAGGGGGGAGTATGTACCTGTACTTTTGTCTATTTTCTTTAAGGGGTAAGCTTTCAGAAATAAAAATACACCGTATTCCTAATATTACGGAAGGCACAACATTCTCGATCAATGGATCTGAAAAGTTTCTTTGGAATGTAGAATTCAAACAACGAATTTCTTTTTGGCATCTTCCAGCTCTTGAAACAAGTGGCACTTTATTTGGAGTGTGAAGTTTGTGTGTTGTGGTCCAGATGTCATTATGGATGGAGACTAATTGGATAAAACATTTATGAAATAAAGAATGGTTTCCAGTGTGCAAAAGGAGATGCTACTGTTGGGTAACTTAACTTTTTTCTACACTCTGTTAAATTCCTATTAAAACTTTCAATCCAAACCACCGTGGCTAATTTAGGTGTGAGAGGTGGAATGCACCGATAGTTCTGGGCCAGTGTTTGTCACTTTATACAAGGCGTCCTGTTTGCTTATAACCACGTTATTTGTAACTAGTAGACCCTTTTCTTTATTTAGCAACAGAAACTACGGAGAAATGCATTTGGAAAATCCCATCACGAGGAATAATTGGGAAGCAGATAGGAATACTATGTTTATGTAGGTATTATTGGCCTGGATTTCCTTATAATAAAGCTTTCAGCACAGACTCAAGGACAAAGGGGCACAGGTTCCACCACTGAACCTGTACAGTTTACTGTAGAACATGGCTGCAGAAACATACAAGTTCCATTAGGCTTAGCGATACCCGTGTTATGTCTGTTCCTGCAAAACCCATCAAGAAACCAAGACCAGCAGTAGAAAGTACATCTGAAGTAGCGAACAACATTTTCCTCATTGTATTGCTACAAAATACATTCTGAAGCCATTGTGGTCAATACACAAATGTACAAAAAAAACAAATCAATTTATCATCAACTCAGTTGATCTCCAGTATCTCTGTTTCGGGAAGTCCACATTTTGTCTTGTACTTGTCAAAGAGCCGTTGTAGGGAGGTCAGGTAGATGCCATGATACAGATCCACGTCTTTCTGGCCGGGCTGTTCAATCTTGGGAACAGTAATTGGCTCTCCCACTGCATGTTAAAACATTTGAGATTAGGATTTATAGAAAAGACAATTAGCGAACGAGTGGTCATTTCTAGCTACTTCATTTAGAAGTTTACCCCTTTGCAAAAGCCCAGGGAATACACAGATTTAAGGAAGCCAGATGACTACAACCTGAATGATTCGGTGAAACGTAACCAAGTAATTCTTTTTCCGGCTGGAAAATTTAGAAGAATTTGTTCGAGTTCAATGACGAACTTGGCTAAAGGCAAGGTTGTAAGCAAGTTGTCAAGTTTGTATTTCACCAACAGTGTATTTACTACTGTCCAAATATCACCCACCACTAATTACAGGAGGAAGGTCCTGATGGGTCTATTGTCCTGTCGGGTCTATTGTCTAGGTAAATGGGGGTTGATTACAATTTGATCCCGTTAGCTTGAAATATTTTAAGAGTTAAGATAAGCGTTGACAAGGCCAATAACAAAACAGCCAAGTCAGAGACCAGAAGAAACTGGAATCTCTAGATTGAGGATCCCCACATGTATTTCATGTTGAGAATTTATTTCCCATTTAGCTAATAACCCACGTATGGGAGCCGTGTTCAGTGGGATCAATTCTTGGGTAACAAAACAAGTCTTACCAACAGTTGTTATAGGCGTTGAATAAGGGACCAATCCATAGCTGTCGGGGCAAAAGAAGCCACATCCATGAAAGACACAAGGAGCAAAACCAATGTATTTCTGAAACTTCCTTTGTAGCCATCGACCCCAAGTGCCCTCTTCAAAGACGATCTGCTTGTAAGTTTCATTTTCACCAAAGGAATACACTGGGACAAGGTCAGCTCTGCAGAAAGTCCATGAGAAAACACAATGGCCTTATGGTAACAGCACAAACCAACTAGAAGTTAATAGCCACACTCAATCAGGCCTACCACGAAAAGTCCTGACCGGAGAGGGGTTGAAATGCATTTCTCCATATACTATTCAACTTCCAGACTAAGATCTTATAGCCAGCTCTCTATATTCAATCCCTGTCGTAGCTCATCGCAAGAAACACATTGGCCAGTATCTACTGCAATGGACTCCAAGCCAATATATATAACAAGTGACTCATTGGGTCACTATTTGCCTCTCAGCTTAACATTTAAACTGTATTTAATTCAGCCCCCCAATCAGGAAAATGTGTATAGTAGATAGGGCAGCTGACAAAACTGCAGCTACCTCCAAGCCCTTACCCATTGGGATTATAAGAAACAGTAATATTGGTTTCTCTGCTCAAAAATAAATAAAATGATGAAGTAACATTGGGAATTCCCTGTTCATAGATTTCCCCACCATTGAAAGGAGGTGGGCCAGGGAGAACACGTACATGCAACTCCTGCCATGTGCAGGATCCCGTGTAAAGGTCAATTACCAAGAAAACCTACTTTTTCTATTTCAGGGTCTTCACAAGGGGAAGGGCCAATAGCAATTTACACTTCCCAGCCTGTCTTACCCACGGGGGGGGATTGGGGGGGGGGTAGGGGAGGGGGGGGTTTTCCGAAGGGTGGGGGACACCCACCGCCTTTCTTACCCAAACCCACGTGGGCCACCGCCTGTCTTTAAACCCAGGGGCTTAAGACAATAGAGTGGCACCCCCCCACGCCTGTCTTACCCACACCCACCCACCGCCTGTCTTACCCACACCCACCCACCGCCTGTCTTACCCACACCCACCCACCGCCTGTCTTATAAAAAATAACTAAACAAACCGCTGTCCTTAATATTCAAAAAAAATAAAATTGACAAAATATTAAATAAAATTTTATATAAAAAAGTCTTAAAAAATAAAATAAAAAAATTCTTCTAAAACTTAAATTAAATATACTTTAAAAAATTAATTAAAATATGAAAAATTAAAAAAAAACTTAATACCTTAAAATAAAAAAATTAAGCTTAACAAATTATCATAAATATATATAAAAATTAAAATATTAATAAATCTTAAAAATTAATTAATTAACAATAATAATAATTAACAAACAAAATCTTTACAAACAATCCTTAACATACAATTAAAAAAAAAAGAAATAAATTAATCTGTTATACAAATAATAAAAAATTAATACCAAAAAATTAATATTACTGAAACTCAAATTATTACAGAAAAAATTAATAGTAAACAAATTATAATTAAAAAACCAAAATTCAATAAAGTAAATAAGTCATTATTACAATTAATTTATCTTAATACGTGCTCTTAACCGTACCTTAAATTATTATCATAAATAATTAAATCTTATTATTATACATAATCTTCTTACATTAAAACTTCATAAAACCATTTTAAAAACACATAAAAATAATCTTCTTCTATACTTAAAAAACCACAAATTACACACCCTTCATAATATTAAATTAAAACTAATAAAAGAAAATAAAAACTTATTAAAATTATTAAAAACCAAATCATTAAACAAATCCTTTAAATAATCTTCAAAACTTAAAAAATAATTAAACAATTACTATATTAAAATTACTTATTAAATTAAAAACTTAATCTTAATATTATTTATAAATTACCTGTCTTTAAAACCAAAAAATATAAACCTTAAAATAAAATAAACTTTTATATATATTAAAAATTAAGTTAACATTACCTTAATCCCCTTAATAAAAAAAAACATGTCTTAATCTTAAATTAAAACTCGAAAATCAACACAAATAACCAACTTAAAAAAAAAAACATAATCTTAACTAAACCTTAAACAAAAATCCTATTAACATAAAATATTAATTACTCCTTCTTACTTATATTCAATAAATTAAAAATTTCCTCTTAATTAAAAAACTTTATTCAAAACTTATTAATATTTAATAATTCAACCACTAAACATTAAAAAAACATTATTAAAAATACAATTATTAAATTACCAAAAATAACTTAAACAATCTTATAAACATACTCATAAAAAAATTTCAAAAACTTTCAATAAAATTATTAATTACCCACCCCAAGCCACCCACCGCCTGTCTTACCCACACCCACCCACCGCCTGTCTTACCCATACCCACCCACCGCGTGTCTTACCCACACACACACACCGCCTGTCTTACCCATGCTGCAGAGCAAGTTTCACGAATCCTTTTCTCTGCTTTAATGTAATTGAGTTTTTCCCAGGTCTGCAGTCCAGAGATTCCGCAGCTCCTCCGACCACGATAATCACAGCATTGCCGAATCCGTTCTTGGAAAGAATATAATCAATGGTATCCCGATCCACGGGGCATATACCTAGATGGACAGGAAGAGTTATGGTACCAGGGTTATCAAGGGGATTGACCTGGATTGTTTAGGTGGTTGAGCAAATTGCCATCTAGTGTAGAAAGGCTCAGTTAGATCTACACTATCCAATCTTACCAATAATAATGGGCTCAACCTTAAATACGGCGCCATATGTACAATCACACAAGGTCTGCTTGGAATTCCCAACAACTCTCCCCAATCACAATGCAAGATTGAACGCTACTGTATATGGCTGGCTGATTTCCAGATGTAGATCCCTCTATTTAATGTTAAACCAATGGGTATAGACCAGGTCAGTCCCCCCCATTACCTTCTGTACTGTTAACACGATAAATGGCGCATTCCTCCATGTATTAACCAGGCTGCTTATTATTCCATTGATCAGTGGATATATTGTATAAAGGGGAACGGATTGACCCAGTGCAGAACCTACCTCCAGACATTAGGTAGTCACGCAGCACAGGCATTCGGAAATTCCCTGCTAATGTGGCCAGGTAAGTCCTAATTCCAGGAAACTTCTTGGACACACCAGTGGCTTCTGTTCCGAAGTTGCAAAATGCTCCCAGGCCCATTATTCCATGAGGGTGGTATCCAAAGATATAGTTTCTACTTGGCAGGAGATTGTGGGTTTTAACCAACTAGGAACACAAAGGCAGCATTTAAGCACAGGAGACAATTCCACAATATGGGCATGGGGTGAGGTGCTCCACCAATCACACTAATATTGCTTTAAAGAATATGTCCACCCTTATAACAACAACAAAAATTGATGACTTATCTGCTATTTTCTCTTTATTACGGGCATTTGTAACCAGATACTTACGTTTTCTGTTCTGGCAAAAGGGCAAAAGAGATCTGCCTCCTCTGCTCAATGAGCTTTTTATGAGCTTGAGCATGTGCAGAGGAGGCAGAAGTCAATCATTGGCTGTGATGTCAGCAGTCAGCCTTGATTCACTGCATGGAGGGAGGAGCCAGTTTAGTATTCTGCCAGAACGGGGACAATAATAATACATCTATTAAAGTGCTGAATAGATCTGTTAATGTTGGGGGCAGGTAACTGACCAGTGTTTTTTAAGTGTGGACATGCCCTTTCACATGACAACACTAGACAAGCCACACGGATAACATCAGGTGTCTATATAAAACACACACTGTGTAAACACCTGCAAGGTGTCTGTCAAACGCTGAGCCATCAGTTTCTGGGAGGAACAAAGTTCACTGCCAGCACGGATTTAACTCACACACAACAGCCAAGACTAGTCAACAACCTTAACACCACAAGGTCAAGGCAGATCCAGGAATTATTTAAATACTCATTAAACAAGACCAACAAATCTCAATGAGTATAGAAAGAAAGATAAATAATATTAGTGAGCTAAGCAGAATGCAAGACTTTCATATCCTTTATACTGACCATAGTTGTCAAGGTTGAATAGAGACCTACATACATCAAGTTCAACCCCATTACCCTGTCCACCTTGCACAATCTAGGTCAGGGATGTCGAACTTCAAACTGTTTTTTTCTGGCCCTTCTCTGACTGTGGTAAGACAGGTATTATTGGTAGGGTATAAAGGTTAGACTAGATGGACGTCTTTATTCAACCTCCAATACTATGTTACTATGTAACTGTTATACAGACATTATGGGTAGGGTATAAAGGTTGGACTAGATGGACGTATGTCTTTATACAACCTCCAATACTATGTTACTATGTAACTGTTAAACAAAGATTATGGGTAGGGTATAAAGGTTGGACTAGATGGATGTATGTCTTTATAAAACCTCCAATACTATGTTATTATGTAATTGTTAGACAGACATTATGGGTAAGGTATAAAGGTTGGACTCGATGGACGTATGTCTTTATACAACCTCCAATACTATGTTACTATGTAACGGTTATACAGACATTATGGGAAGGGTATAAAGGTTGGACTAGATGGACGTATGTCTTTATACAACCTCCAATACTATGTTACTATGTAACGGTTATACAGACATTATGGGAAGGGTATAAAGGTTAGACTAGATGGACGTATGTCTTTATACAACCTCCAATACTATGTTACTATGTAACTGTTATACAGACATGATGGGTAGGGTATAAAGGTCGGATTAGATGGACGTATGTCTTTATACAACCTCCAATACTACGTTACTATGTAACTGTTATACAGACATTATGGGTAGGGTATAAAGGATGGACTAGATGGACGTATGTCTTTATACAACCTCCAATACTATGTTACTATGTAACTGTTATACAGACATTATGGGTAGGGTATAAAGGTTGGACGTATGTCTTTATACAACCTCCAATACTATGTTACTATGTAACTGTTATACAGACATTATGGGTAGGGTATAAAGGTTGGAGGTTGTATAAAGATATACGTCCAACAAGATATTATTCTACGTGGCCTTTGTTATTCCAAGAGACACATATTGGTCATATGAAATGTATATGTAATGTGCTATCAGGAAGCCACTTACCTTTATTGGGAAATAGTCACGGAAATATCGCCACACTGCCCAGTTTCTTACCCAACTGGATCGTCTTCCACCTGCAAGAATATAGACAAATCACACAAGCAGGAAAGATGGAGTCCAACATGAGCAAGACAAACGTCATCAGTACAAAATTACAACTGTGTCTTCAGCCAGAGTCATTTCATTTGGCAGATTAGACGGTCGGCAGAAATGTCTGTATTTAGAGGGAAGGCTGGGAGTTTGTAGTTTACGGACTTACCTTTATAGGGTGTGTTCCAGTCAAGCACCATCCATGTCAGGTACAAAGCTGCAATCAGCCAGCAGTCCGTGCAGAACACATAGAGAAGTATCACAGTGCACATCACACCTGTGACGGGAGAGAAAATAAAGCACATTGGGGTCATTAACAAGGTTAAATCATTGGGGGGTATTGGCAGGATTAATGCAATTTTCATTAGGTGAATCAAGTTGAATTGGCCAGTCTGTACCTAGACGGGCTCCAATCTAAAACTTCTTATATTTCAGCTGTCAATCAAGTTCCTATTCTTCTGTGAGTAGTTTTACTGTAGCTGGAATGGTGACGGAGATTTGACAGTTGGAATGCTGTATGCAGGCTTGACAGTTGGTGTGTGGGGAAAGTCAGGTCAGATGGAAGTAGGAGTGGTTAAAAGAGGGAGGGGGGATACTGCTCCTAAACAAGAGATTTGACAGTTGGAATGCTGTGTGCAGGCTTGACAGTTGGTGTGTGGGGAAAGTCAGGTTAGATGGAAGTGGGAGTGGTTAAAATAGGGAGGGGGGATACTGCTCCTAAAAAAAAAAAAATGTGTGCTGGATTGAAGGCATGCAGCAACACGCAAGAGTAAGTGTTACTTACATGTATTCAATTATAGATTAAGATGAGGCAAAGTCATTTTTTCAGTAGTGTCCCTTTAAACAAGGAAATGGATTTTATTGGATAGTTTCAAAAAGATGGAGGAGTTTTTAAAAACAAAGAATGTTTTTTTTTTTTTTTTGCCTTCCTCTGGATGAACATTTAAGCAGAAAATGAAATGTGGGTATGGCCGAGGAGGCTGGACTTTATTCAACCTCAAATACTATAACGTATCGGTAGTATAATGTCGTTACCCATAATAAGGAAGCTGAGAACCCATTGTAGCACTGAAATGATCTGAAGATGTTTCACCACTCTCGATTTAGAGAACCAAGGAATTGAAGGAAAGTCCCGCACAGCCGTCAGAAGACCAGACCCAGTACCTGCAAGAAGGGAAATCCATTTAGGAACGTGTGATTAGCGTTACGGGTTCTAACCAAGACCTGACCCAAAAAAAACTATCAGAAATGTTTATTCAGTTACAAGACAAAGTCTGGAATAAGTTTCATTTTGAGATAAACATTCCCGTCGTGATCCGCTTAACGCTTATCCCAGGCCGAGACCACAGTCCAAATCTCTCACACGGAGGGCGATTACACAATAGATCTGTAGCAAGGTTAGAAAATAAAGAACGCCATGTCTGTTTTCATTACATAGTAAACACGTTACGGAAATCGATGGACTAAATTCACGTTAAGGAAAGGGCAGTCAATATATGGCAGGCAGAACTTGTAGGAGATGCCATTCCAATTGCTCACCTACTACAGGGATTGGAAACAAGCTTCATGGCGATTGCGCCATATAAATGTAATTAACATCCAATGGGTTTGGGTGTAGGGCACACACAATTATATCCATCTAATTAGACAGACGCACTCCCCTCCCCCCGCAAGAAACACAAAATATGGGGAATCCCAAGGCAGGAATCTTAGTTTAAAGTCCATATCACAGTAAAAAATAAAAAAAAGTCCAAAGGTTCACTTTAGACCAGAAAAAATAAAAACGAACACCCTCCACCCCAAACCTTCTTAAAGTGACAGTATTTGTAATAGAGAGACGAGAAGCACATTAGGTTTCACCGCTATGTTTATTTAATGAGGTTTTATTAAAGTAGGATATAAATATTTATCAAGGGAGACAAGTTCTGAACACGTGCACGGAAACCGGAAACCGCTACAGGCTGCAGACCAGTCACCCACATCTACCTACTCACGCCGCCCACCGTAAAGAAACCCCCATTATGTCCAGATGACTTCCCACAATTCATTGCAATAAACCTAAAAAAAAAAAAAAAAAACTCATTTAAAGAAGCAGGATGGCTAATTCAGATTTTATCCGGGTTTATAGACCAGAAACCGATTACAATGGTGCATCCTAAACAAAGATACAACTGTGCGGAATAAGAAATATCCAGATGACTTCCCTACACACCCCAGTGGGACAGACATGCTCAGTGTGCTGGAACTATCCAATACAATTAAAATAAACTTCACAACTGCAAAAATTTCACTTTTTATATGGGGGGGAAATGTATTTCTTCGTTAAAGGGCAAATAACTAGTCACGGTTACACAACACACAGACAGTGCGTGTCCCTTAATCACGCCGTGCTTGCGCAAAACGGAAATGGCAGACCTCTGTGCATGAGCATCCGTGGGTGGCCCTGAATGATGGCGGACTGCGTTGTATCAGTGTGTCTAGTGCCCGTTAATGGACTTAATGCCTTGTAGAAAATAAAACGATACAAATTCACAGCACCTTACAATTCACAGTACGACCAGCCTATGCCCACCTGATTTCCACCATGGCTGTCAGACTGCTGGGAAATTCAATTTCTGAACTAATGGTTTTCCATTCTTTGTTACCGTGACTGGACACGCTACATGTTAAGGTACACTATCAATGTACACGCTACATGGTAAGGTAAACTATCAATGTACACGCTACATGGTAAGGTACACTATCAATGCATTCATCACACAGATTGGGGGTTTATATTGATTTTAAAGGAGAAATAAAGCTGAAATGTTAGCGATCATGCATGAATTATTTAAATGCCAACTGACCGATAGTGGTACCTCTTTAACAGCATTAGAAATAAGCCTGTAGAATACCAGGGGTCCCCAACTTGACCCAGAATGGGGGCCACATTGGCATCCTTGTTCTTCCTTTGCACTAGAAAGTGGTGATTCCCACCGGGAGTTAAACCAGCGTATGGTCAGGACATTCCAACATTGGACAAAGATACAAGGAATCACCACAACATAAAGACTCCGAATTCAACACCACAAGTTCACTTTCAGGTACAAATGTTTAATGACAATCACACTGCTGTGTGTAGTCAGGGTTTGCAACCAAGATCGCAAGTGTATGGGCAACTTTACACCTGTTACTTGTTAAGGGACTGTCAGATGATACACTGTAACACAAATCAATTAACCCTTTATTACACAGTACTGACCACTGACCTTACACACAGTAACTATGTATACAGGGACAGAAAGGAACAAGGATTTATATGGTAATATTGTTTATAAGATAATGAGGGTCTATGACCTAGTTAATATCAATTAACCCTTATTACACCTACTGTCCACAGTACTGACCACTGACCTTACACAGTACACTATGTATACAGGGACAGAAAGGAACAAGGATTTATATGGTAATATTGTTTATACTATAATGAGTGGTATATACCTGTAACATATCAATTAACCTTTATTACATCTACTGTCCACAGTACTGACCACTGACCTTACACACAGTAACTATGTATACAGGGACAGAAAGGAACAAGGATTTATATGGTAATATTGTTTATACTATAATGAGGGTTATACCTGTAACATATCAATTAACCCTTTATTACACTACTGTCCACAGTACTGACCACTGACCTTACCACAGTAACTATGTATACAGGGACAGAAAGGAACAAGGATTTATATGGTAATATTGTTTATACCTATAATGAGGGTTATACCTGTAACATATCAATTAACCCTTTATTAATCTACTGTCCACAGTACTGACCACTGACCTTAACACAGTAACTAGTATACAGGGACAGAAAGGAACAAGGATTTATATGGTAATATTGTTTATACTATAATGAGGGTTATACCTGTAACATATCAATTAACCCTTTATTACATCTACTGTCCACAGTACTGACCACTGACCTTACACACAGTAACTATGTATACAGGGACAGAAAGGAACAAGGATTTATATGGTAATATTGTTTATACCATAATGAGGGTTATACCTGTAACATATCAATTAACCCTTTATTACACCTACTGTCCACAGTACTGACCACTGACCTTACACACAGTAACTATGTATACAGGGACAGAAAGGAACAAGGATTTATATGGTAATATTGTTTATACTATAATGAGGGTTATACCTGTAACATATCAATTAACCCTTTATTACACCTACTGTCCACCGTACTGACCACTGACCTTACACACAATAACTATGTATACAGGGACAGAAAGGAACAAGGATTTCACCTATGGTAATATGTTTTATACTATAATGAGGGATACCTGTAACATATCAATTAACCCTTTATTACACTACTGTCCACAGTACTGACCATGACCTTACACAGTAACTATGTATACAGGGACAGAAAGGAACAAGGATTTATATGGTAATATTGTTTATACTATAATGAGGGTTATACCTGTAACATATCAATTAACCCTTTATTACATCTACTGTCCACAGTACTGACCACTGACCTTACACACCGTAACTATGTATACAGGGACAGGAAGGAACAAGGATTTATATGGTAATATTGTTTATACTATAATGAGGGTTATACCTGTAACATATCAATTAACCCTTTATTACATCTACTGTCCACAGTACTGACCACTGACCTTACACACAGTAACTATGTATACAGGGACAGAAGGGAACAAGGATTTATATGGTAATATTGTTTATACTATAATGTGGGTTATACCTGTAACCTATCAATTAACCCTTTATTACATCTACTGCCCACAGTACTGACCACTGACCTTACACACAGTAACTATGTATACAGGGACAGAAAGGAACAAGGATTTATATGGTAATATTGTTTATACTATAATGAGGGTTATACCTGTAACATATCAATTAACCCTTTATTACATCTACTGTCCGCAGTACTGACCACTGAGTTTGGGTAATGAGTTGAGGGTTGTAAGGATATTTGTATTTGTGTGGTTTGTCTGGGTGTGTCTGATTTTTATTATTTTTTTTTATATTTTTTTTATGTTATTTAGTTTATTTTTGATGTTTTTTATTTTATTTTATTTTTATTTTTTTATTTTATTTTACTTTTTTAATAGTTGAATCCCTACAGCAGGAGTTTAGTCATCCAGAAGTGGAGGGGTAGTGAATCTACAAGAGTGGGGTTAAGTCAATCCTATAGAGTCGGGTAATTGTCCCCATAGGAGGGGGTAGTTGACCTAATCAGTAGGGGTTATTTTCAAATCCTGCAGGGGTGTTTATAGAGGCAGGGTAGTAATCAGGAGGGGTTAAGATTTTGGGGGGGTTAATCCCTATAGAGGCAGGGAGGGTAAGTTCATCCATAAGCGAGTAACAGACGTTTGGGTGTAGTAAGTAACCAATCCAGCCCCTATCCCCAGGTAGTACCGCACTCCTTCCATGACCCTTACAGGGAAGGAGGGGCTGAGCCAGAGCAGATGCTGAATTATTATCTGATGATCTTGGGCAACACATGAATCAATCCCAATAGAGATCTGCCTGTCCATGTGATAATAACATGCTGGTGGTGATCCTCCCCCGGATTTGTCACTTGGTTGGGTCCGCCTCCACCAGCTCTCCTATATAAAGCCTGCGACGACACTGAGTAAAATTTGCAGGGCGGTTGGGTATTGGTTCTGGTGGTGGTAGTGAGAAGTAATGGCTGTTGTAGCAGTTGTGCAATGAAGACCATCATAGCTGCCTATTCGGGGGTCCTGAGAGGTAAGAGATCAATGGGTTAATGTTCCCTTTAGAGGTAAAGGGTTAATCAGCTGACAGATCTGGACCCATAGCCAGGCGGTGGTGGTTATAGAGGAATAAACCTTTACTGTGCCTTTAATCTCCCCTGTTAGACAATGACTGGGGACCTATTAAAGAGCCAGTGTCCTGAATATCCCCAGCTTATTACATTGCAATTGGTTTATAAATGGCAACATTGTAACTGCTGCTTCCCAGTACTGAGCTCCACATCCCAGAATTCCATGGAAGACCATCGGTTATTGGGGCCCTCATTACACAGAGCCCAGGAATATCCATTTTATTTAATGGCTGGATTTGTCACTTCATCATTGGAAAGAAAAATGGGGCAAACTGAGAGGGTCCCTGGAATTTGGATGACCCAATCATTGTGGTGTAGTCATCAGCCAATCAAATGTGCCAGCAAGGTTATATGTAATACATTATTCAGGGCACCACCATAATCAACACCCTCTAATCCCACTCCTATTGCTCAGTATCCAACCTGCATGGATAATAATCCCCTCATTACAATCCTTCCTTACAGGTGTAACCCTCATTATAGTATAAACAATATTACCATATAAATCCTTGTTCCTTTCTGTCCCTGTATACATAGTTACTGTGTGTAAGGTCAGTGGACAGTACTGGGGACAGTAGATGTAATAAAAGGGTTAATTGATATGTTACAGGTATAACCCTCATTATAGTATAAACAATATTACCATATAAATCCTTGTT
The DNA here is from genome assembly GCA_019447015.1 of Hymenochirus boettgeri. Taxonomy (NCBI): domain Eukaryota; kingdom Metazoa; phylum Chordata; class Amphibia; order Anura; family Pipidae; genus Hymenochirus; species Hymenochirus boettgeri. The sequence continues at coordinate 72,515 of JAACNH010000262.1, read as the reverse complement.
CCTTTTGTCCCTGATACATAGTTACTGTGTGTAAGGTCAGGGTCAGTACTGGGACAGTAGATGTAATAAGGGTTAATTGATATGTTACAGGTTAACCCTCATTATGTATAAACATATTACCATATAAATCCTTGTTCCTTTCTGTCCCTGTATACATAGTTACTGTGTGTAAGGTCAGTGGACAGTAGATGTAATTAAAGGGGTTAATTGATATGTACAGGTAAACCCTCATTATAGTATAACAATATTACCATATAAATCCTTGTTCCTTTCTGTCCCTGTATACATAGTTACTGTGTAGGCAAGGTCACTGTGGACAGTAGATGTAATAAAGGGTTAATTGATATGTTACAGGTATAACCCTCTTATAGTATAAACAATATACCATATAAATCCTTGTTCCTTTCTGTCCCTGTATACATAGTTACTGGTGTGTAAGGTCAGTGGTCAGTACTGTGGACAGTAGATGTAATAAAGGGTTAATTGAGTTGACAGGTATAACCCTCATATAGTAAAACATATTACCATATAAATCCTTGTCCTTTCTGTCCTGTATACATAGTACTGTGTGTAAGGTCAGTGGTACAGTACTGTGGACAGTAGTAAGTAATAAGGGGTAATTGATATGTTACAGGTATAACCCTCATTATAGTATAAACATATACCATATAAATCCTTGTCCTTTCTGTCCGGTATACATAGTTACTGTTGTGTTAAGGTCAGTGGATCAGTAGATTGTAATAAAGGGTTAATTGATAGTTACAGGTATAACCCTCATTATAGTATAAACAATATTCACCATATAAATCCTTGTTCCTTTCTGTCCCTGTATACATAGTTACTGTGTGTAAGGTCGGTGGTCAGTACGTGGACGAGTAGATGTAATAAAGGGTTAATTGATTTGTTACAGGTATAAACCTCATTATAGTATAAACAATATTACCATATAAATCCTTGTCCTTTCTGTCCCTGTATACATAGTTCTGTGTTTGTAAGGTCAGACTGGGACAGTAGATGTAATAAAGGGTAATTGATATGTTACAGGTATAACCCTCATTATAGTATAAAACAATATTACCATATAAATCCTGTTCCTTTCTGTCCCTGTATACATAGTTACTGTGTGTAAGGTCAGTGGTCAGTACTGTGGACAGTAGATGTAATAAAGGGTAATGATATATGTACAGGTATAACCCTCATTATAGTATAAACAATATTACCATATAAATCCTGTTCCTTTCTGTCCCTGTATACATAGTTGCTGTGTGTAAGGTCAGTGGACAGTAGATGTAATAAAGGGTTAATTGATATGTTACAGGTATAACCCTCATTATAGTATAAACAATATTACCATATAAATCCTTTTTCCTTTCTGTCCCTGGTATACATAGTTACTGTGTGTAAGGTCAGTGGCAGAGTGGACAGTAGATGTAATAAAGGGTTATTGATATGTTACAGGTATAACCCTCATTATAGTATAAACAATATTACCATATAAATCCTGTTCCTTTCGTCCCTGTATACATAGTTACTGAGTGTAAGGTCAGTGGACAGTACTGGGAAGTAGTGTAATAAAGGGTTAATTGATATGTTACAGGTATAACCCTCATAGTATAAACAATATTACCATATAAATCCTTGTTCCTTTCTGTCCCTGTATACATAGTACTGGTGTGTAAGGTCAGTGGTCAGTACTGGGACAGGTAGATGTAATAAAGGGTTAATTGATATGTTACAGGTATAACCTCTCATTATAGTATAAACAATATTACCATATAAATCCTTGTTCCTTTCTGTCCTGTATACATAGTTACTGTGTGTAAGGTCAGTGGTCAGTACTGTGGCCGGTAGATGTAATAAAGGGTTAATTGATATGTTACAGGTATAACCCTCATTATAGTATAAACAATATACCATATAAATCCTTGTTCCTTCTGTCCCTGTATACATAGTTACTGTGTGTGAAGGTCAGTGGTCAGTACTGTGGACAGTGGATGTAATAAAGGGTTAATTGATATGTTACAGGGATTAACCCTCATTATAGTTATAAACAATATACCATATAAATCCTGTTCCTTTCTGTCCCTGATACATAGTTACTGTGTGTAAGGTCAGTGGACAGTAGAGTGTAATAAAGGGTTAATTGATATGTTACAGGTATAACCTCATTATAGTATAAACAATATTACCATATAAATCCTTGTTCCTTTCTGTCCCCTGTATACATAGTTACTGTGTGTAAGGTCAGTGGTACAGCAGTACGAGTGTAATAAAGGGTTATTGATATGTTACAGGATAACCCTCATTATAGTATAAACAATATTACCATATAAATCCTTGTTCCTTCTGTCCCTGTATACATAGTTATGGTGTAAGGTCAGTGGTCAGTACTGCGGAGTAGATGTAATAAAGGGTTAATTGATAGTTACAGGTATAACCCTCATTATAGTATAAACAATATTACCATATAAATCCTGTTCCTTTCTGTCCCTGTATACATAGTTATGGTGTAAGGTCAGTGGTCAGTACTGGGACAGTAGATGTAATAAAGGGTTAATTGATATGTTACAGGTATAACCCTCATTATAGTATAAACAATATTACCATATAAATCTTGTTCTTTCTGTCCCTGTATCATAGTTACTGTTGTAAGGTCAGTGGTCAGTACTGTGGACAGTAGATGTAATAAAGGGTTATTGATATGTTACAGGTATAACCTCATTATAGTGATAAACAATATTACCATATAAATCCTGTTTTTCTGTCCCTGTATACATAGTTACTGTGTGTAAGGTCAGTGGTCAGTACTGTGGACAGTAGATGTAATAAAGGGTTAATGATATGTTACAGGTATATAACCCTCATTATAGTATAAACAATATACCATATAAATCCTTGTCCTTTGTCCTGTATACATAGTTACTGTGTTGTAGTAAGGTCTAGTGGACAGTAGTGATAAAAGGGTTAATTGATATGTTACAGGTATAACCCCATTATAGTATAAACAATATTACCATATAAATCCTTGTTCCTTTCTGTCCCTGTATACATAGTTACTGTGTGTAAGGTCAGTGGTCAGTACTGTGGACAGTAGATGTAATAAAGGGTTAATTGATATGTTACAGGTATAACCTCATTATAGTATAAACAATATTACCATATAAATCCTTGTTCCTTTCTGTTACCTGTATACATAGTTACTTGTGTGTAAGGTCAGTGGTCAGTACTGTGGACAGTAAGTAGATAATAAGGGTTAATTGTATGTTACAGGTATAACCTATATGGTATAAAACAATATTACATATAAATCCTGTTCCTTTCTGTCCCTGTATACATAGTTATGTGTGTAAGGTCAGTGGTCAGTACGTGGACAGTAGCTGTAATAAAGGGTTAATTGATATGTTACAGGTATAACCCTCATTATAGTATAAACAATATTACCATATAAATCCTTGTTCCTTTCGTCCTGTATACAAGTTACTGTGTGTAAGGTCAGTGGTCAGGATGTGGAAGTAGTGTAATAAAGGGTTAATTGATATGTTACAGGATAAACCCTCATTATAGTATAAACAATATTACCATATAAATCCTTGTTCCTTTCTGTCCCTGTATACATAGTTACTGTGTGTAAGGTCAGTGGTCAGTACTGTGGACAGTAGGATGTAATAGGGTTAATTGATATGTTACAGGTGTAACCCTCATTAAGTATAAACAAATACCATATAAATCCTTGTTCTTTGTCCCTGTATACATAGTTACTGGGGTACGGTCAGTGCAGGCTTGACAGTTGGTGTGTGGGGAAAGTCAGGTCAGATGGAAGTAGGAGTGGTTAAAAGAGGGAGGGGGGATACTGCTCCTAAACAAGAGATTTGACAGTTGGAATGCTGTGTGCAGGCTTGACAGTTGGTGTGTGGGGAAAGTCAGGTCACTGCCTCTATAGGGATTCAACTATTAACCCCTCCACTGCCTCTGTAGGGATTCAACTATTAACCCCTCCACTGCCTCTGTAGGGATTCAACTAAACTATTAACCCCTCCACTGCCTCTGTAGGGATTCAACTATTAACCCCTCCACTGCCTCTATAGGAATTAAACTATTAACCCCTCCACTGCCTCTATAGGGATTCAACTATTAACCCCTCCACTGCCTCTGTAG
>JAACNH010000262.1:44322-62580 GCA_019447015.1 Hymenochirus boettgeri | reverse complement strand
AGATACAACATCGGCATCACCCCCTTCCTCCCTACACATCGGAATTCACCCGCTTACCACATCGCATTTTTTTCTCCCCTATAAACATGATCCCCTACATACTTGATTCACCTGCACATTTGATCCCCCTACCAGTCCACTCCCCTTTGCGGTCCCGTGTTCGTTTGAACATCCGGATCCCCTGCAACACTGATCCCCCTACACATTGACCTACCTCCACACAACATTGACTCCAATACACACTTTGATTCCCCCTTTTACACACTCGATCCCCATACACAGTGATACCATACACCACCGCCTGATCCCTACACGTGGCCTTGATTAACTACCACAAGTGATCCTACACACTGATCCCCACCTAAACATGGGGATCCCCCCTAAAAAATTGATCCCTACCACACATGGATCCCCCACCACATCCGGATCCACCCCAAACCACCCCTTCCTCTCCCCCCCACCTCCCACCCCCTCAACCTACAAACTGATCCCCACACTGGATGCCCTTACCATCCATTGTCTCCCCTTACACATTGATTTCCCCTATAAAACCAAACAAGCATAGAGGAAAAAACAACCAACAAAAGACAACGCAAAAAAAACGCCCAAAGAAAAAAGCTAAAGCAGAAAAAGAAAGACCTCCAAAAATCCACAAAAAATAAACAAACCACCCCAAAAAGATAATACAAAGGTGACACACCCAAACACGAACTTAAAAAGAAAAATAAGCCCAAAAATGATTTATCCACAAAACAAATATTTAAATAACACCTAACCACTCCTTCAACACCCAACACCCTTAACACCCACCAGCCCCCATACCCCCTTCCTTAAAATCACGATCCCTACCAAGCGATCCCTATTATTTTTTTTACACCAGTGATACCCTACACCATTGTTGATCACCTTAACACATTGTCCATCCCGCCTACATACTGAATCCCTACCACATTGATCCCAGACCACATTCTGATCCCCTACAACCATTGATACCCTTAAACAGTAAATCCCCTCACACATTGATCATCACCTTTTTCACAAAATAAAGAATTCACCCAACAAACAACACCCCTCGGATACACACCATGTTACAAACATGATGACTCACACCATCCCACTTCATCCCCCACCAACACTCCTTCTTCCCCTACCCCCCCCACCTACCCCCCACCTACATTTCGTGACTCCCTACACATTGATCCCCTACACATTGTGATTATCCCTTTACATACTCGCCGATCCCACTATACACATTGATCCCTACAAGTGATTCCCTACCATTGATTCCCCTTACACTTGATCCCAACCTACCACATTCGGAATTCCCCCACCCTTCCCCCCCCCTATATAACCACATCGATCCACTTTCTTCAACATACTGATCATCCCCTACATCTACTGGAACACCGTAACACATTGATCCCCTACACATTGATCCCCTACAACAGTGTGATTCCCCTAAAACATTGATCCCCCCACTCACACAATTGATCCCTTCACACATTGATTTTCCCCCCATTTACCCATGATTCCCTCTAACATCGACTCCCTCCACACATCGAATTTTCCCCTCTTTTTTTCCTAAACCCCCACTCGATCCCCTGCCTGCAACCCACCTCGATTTCCCCCCCTACCACCACGATCCCCTGAAACCCAGGGGGCACCCAATCGGATCCCACCACCCCTGGCATTTTTGCCCACCATCGGACTACCCCTTCACAACATCGAATACCCTATCACATCGATCCTCCCCCTTTGCCACCATCGATCCCCCTTGAACATCCGAATCCTACTCTCCACCGGCACATACGATATTTCCCATTGCTGCACCCATCGAATCCCACTTGGCCACCCCCCATTGCGACCCATCATCCTAGATTTCCACCTCACACATTCGATTCCCATCCTCCTACCTTACAACCCAGCGAATCTCACTACACATCCCGGGGATATCCCCTACACATCGATTCCACATACCCCGGACTGACACCACCGTCTCGAACCCCAAAGTCACCCCCCGCCCCACATGCTCCGCGCACCCTACCCCCCCCCGACATGCTTACCCCCATCCCGGCCCCCCAGCAGCCCCCCCCCCCCACTCAACACTAAAAAGCGAGACACTCCCAAACAATCTTCCCGTATTCATTACCTCCACTCGCGCCCCCCCCCTATCACCACGACACCCCATACAAATCGGAATCCCCCACCCCCCACACCCCCTCCACTATTGGTTGTTACCACACTGGACTACCCTATCACATTTGATCCACCTCTACCACACATTGATCCCCTTACAAATCGCACCCTAAACACATTCGATTCCCCCTACACATCGAATCCCACTACAAATTCGATCCCAAAAACATCGGTCCCCTTGTACAAACTCCGATCCCCTACATTCACCCTGCTCCCCTAAACCATTGATCCCCTAAAACACGATCCCTCTTTTTCCCCCTCGCAACATCGCGATCTTCTTTCCCCGCAACAGAGCTGTCATTCCCACCCATGCACCATCGATCCGACTACACCATCGATCCCCTACACATGGGTCGATCGATTTACCCTTACACATCGGATGCCCTCATACCACGATCGCCGATCCCCCCCCTACAAATCGATTCCCCTAAACATTGATTGACCACCTAAAAACATTGATCCCCTACACATCGATCCCCCCTAACACACCAGCGATCCCACGACAAATCGTGATTTCCCCTACCATTATCCGATCACCTAAACATTGACTTCCAATACCACTTTGATCAACCCCACATCTTCAAACCCCCCTACCCCTAACCATAAATGATCCCATACACATGAATCCCTAACATGAATTTACCCTAACCGTTGAGCCCCTACACACTGATCCCCTGCCATGATCCCCTACACTTTGGACCCGTACACATTGATCCCCTACATTGTATCCCCATACACATCGATACCCTACACATCGTCCCATGCACATCCGATCCCCTCGCACATTGATCCCCTACACATTGATCCCCTACATACTGATCCCCTACACATTGATCCCCTACACACTGATCCCCCACACTTATTCCCTTCACATTGAATCCCCTACACATTGATCCCCTACACATGTGATCCCCTACACTTGATCCTTACACATTGATCCCCTGCACATTGATCCCCTACACTGATCCCTCACAATTGATCCCCTATACCTATCCGTGGGTCCCTGCCTACATATGCACGATGGTACACATTCACATTTGGTTCAGAATAACTGCAAATGCTTGGTTCATTGAAAAACCAATGCGTGGCCACCTTATAGGCTAGATTGAAATTGTGCATAGTCCAGACATTGTTCTGTCCCTTGGCCTGGGTGACTGATACCGTGTGTGACTTTCACTTCTCTTGGCAATCCCAGCTTGGCCGTGATTTCTGGCAGTGCCCACAAAGGATTGTCAGTGTTGGTTACATCAAAGGTCTAATAACGCCCCCACGTTAGACAAAAACAACTAACTAAGTATCATAGAGATCTATCTAGCAGCAGTGATTATTATATAGGTAGTAATATTATTACTAAATATTAGCTACAGTGATATTAGAATAGGATTAAATTATATATTATATAAGCTTACAATTTATATAACTCCCTAAATAGCTACAAGTGATATTATAGTTATTACTATTATAATAGTTAGCCTTATGTCTAAATATAATTATCTACAATAGCCAGTGATATTACATATAGTATTAACTATTTAATCAAAATATATGCTACCGTGATATGTCATCAGGTCATGATATCTAATAATAGAAGTCCAGTATATAATAGCTAGTATCTGATATAATATAGTAGTGATATTAACGTATAGGTATTAATATCTATTAATATATAGCTACACTGGATATTATTATTAGGGTATTAGACTATTCTACAAATAGCAAGCACTGACTGATATTATAAGGTATTAACTATTACTATCAAAACATAAATCTATCTCCAGTGCATATTATATAGGTATTAATATATTATTATAATATATGCTACAGTGATATTATATAGGTATAATAATTATATAAATATAAGCTACAGTGATATATATTAGGTTTACATAATATTAGAATAAATATATAGCTACAGTGATATTTATAAGGTACTTAAATATAGGATTATATTATAATAATAGCTACGTGATCTATCTAGTATTAATATTATCTATATATAGCTACAGTGATATTATATAGGTATTAATATTATATATAAATATATAGCTAACAGTTTGATATTATATTAGGCTATTAGTATATATATATAGATATATAGCTACAGTGCATATTATATAGATATTATATTCTTATATATAAATATATAGCTACCATATCATTATATAGTCTAATATTAATATAAAATATATACGTATATTACAGTGATATTATATAGAGTATTATATGATTATATAATATATTATAGCTACAGTGATTTTATTGATATACAGGCTTTATTAATATTTATATAATATATAAGCTACAGTGATATTATATAGAGTATAATATTTATATAAATATATAGCTTATAGTGATATATATTAGGTACTTAATATATATATAATATCTATAGCTCCAGTGAATTATAATGGTATTAATATTATAATCAAATTAATGCTACAGTGATATTATATAGGTATTAATATATCTATAAATATATAGCTACAGTGATTATTATATGGTCTTAATATTATATATCAATATATAGATACAGTGATATTTATATAGGTTTAATATTAAGTAATATATAGCTACAGTGAATTATATAGATATTACGTTATAAATATATAGCTTACGTGATATATATAGGTATTTAATATGAATAGAAAGATATTAGCTACACAGTATATATAGTAGGTGATTAATATGTTATTATATATTAAGATATATAGCTATCTAGTTGATATTATTATCTAGGTATTTATATTATATATAAATAATAGCTAACAGTGATATTATTAGATTATTAATATTATTATCTAAATATATCAGCTACCAGTGATTATATAGGGTTTACTAATATTATATATAAAGATATTAGTACCAGTGATATTTATAGAGTTCTAATATTATATATAAATATCTAGCTACAGTGATATTATATAGGTATTAATATTATATATTATAAATATCTAGCTACCAGTTGATTATTATAGTATTAATCTATATATTAAAATAATATAGCTACAGGATATTATATAGGTATAATATTATATCTAAATATCTATAAGTGAGTATTATATAGTTAATATTATAATAAATACTAGCTACAGGATTATATATAGGTATTAATATTATATACTAAAAATATCTAGCTACAGTATTATATAGGGTATAATATTATATATAAATATCCTCTAGCGTACAGTGATATTAGTAGGTCAATAATATTATATATAATATTATAGCTACAGTGCGTGATATATATAGGTATTAATATTATATATAAATATCTAGCTACAGTGATATTATATAGGTATTAATATTATATATAAATATATAGCTACAGTGATATTATATAGGTATTAATATTACTAATAAATAAATACTTAGTCAGTGATATTATAGAGATATTAATATATATATATAAATGATATAGCGACAGTAGACATATACTAAGGATATAATTATATATAAAATAATATATAGCTACAGTGATATTATATAGGTATTAATATTATATATAAATATCTAGCTACAGTGATATTATATAGGTATTAATATTATATACTAAATATCTATAGCTACAGTGAATGATAGATGGTATTAATTTATATATAAATATTAGCTACAGTGATATATATAGATATTAATATTATATATTAAAATCTATAGCTACCAGTGATATTATATGGTATTCTATTTAGATATAAATATATAGCTACAGTGATATATAATAATTTAATATTTATATAAATAATGTTAGCTAACAGTGATGATAGTTACAGTGATGATTATATATGTATTATATTATATATAAATTATTAGATAGTTTACAGTGATATTATATAGGTACTAAATATGATATAAAATATTAGACGTTACAGTGAAAATTATTATAGGTGTTATATCGTATATATAAATATGATCTAGCGACAGTGAATTATATAGGTGATTAACATTTATATATAAAATATAGCTACAGTGAGTATTAATATAGGTATTTAATATTATATATAAATATGCTCAGTACAGATATTATATAGGTATTAATATGTATATATAAAATATTCAGCTTCACAGTGATATTATATAGATATAATATATATGAAAATAATGGTCTAGACTTACAGTGATGATAGTACAGTGATATTATACTAGGTATACTATTATATATAAAAATATTAGATAGTTACCAGTGATATCATATCGGCTACTAATATTATATATAAATATTAGGATGAGTTTACACGTTGCTATTATATAGGTATAATATTATATATAAATATAGTAGGATAGTTACGTCGTTGAATATATTATAGGTATTACATTTATTATATAAAATATAGATGCTAGCTACAGTATATATTATATAGGTATTAATATATCTATAAATATTAGATAGTTACAGTGATATTATATTGTAACAGGTATTAATATTTATATTAAATATTAGATCAGCTTACAGTGAATGTATATAGGTTTACTATCTATATATAAAATATTAGATAGACAGTATTATATATAGGTATTAATATTATGATATAAATATTAGTAGTTACAGTTATATATATAGGTATTAATATTATGTATAAATATTAGATAGTTACAGTATGATTATATATAGATTAATATATATATATAAATATGAGATAGTGTACAGTGATATATATTGGTTATTAAAATTATATATAAAATGTTAGATAGATACAGTGATATATTATGTATTCACTTTATTATTATATAAATATGAGATAGTTACAGTGATATTTATATTGGTATTAATATTATATATAAATATTAGATAGTTACAGTGATATTATAAAGGTATTAATATTATATATAAATATTAGATAGTTACAGTGATATTATATATGTATTAATATTATATATAAATATTAGATAGTGCTACAGTAATATAATATAGGTATTAATTTATAATAAAAATATTAGTAACTACAATAGTATTATATAGGTATTAAATCTTATATATAAATATGGAGATAGTTACAGTGATATTATATAGGTATTAATTTATATTATAAAATATTAGTAGTTACAGTGATATTATGTAGGTATAATATTAAACTAATAAATCATTGTAACTATCTAATATTTATATAAATATAATACCTATATAATATCACTGTAACTACTCGACATATTTTATTATAATATTAATACCTATATAATATTACTGTAACTATCTTATATTTATATTATATATATAATATATAATATATATATAGGGTATTAATATTATGTATAAATATTAGATAGTTACAGTTGATGTTATATATGTATTAATATTATATATAAATATGAGATAGTTACAGTGATAAATATATTGGTATTAAAATTAATTATATATATGTTAGATAGTTTACAGTGATATTATATATGTATTAATATTATATATAAATATTAGATAACTAATATAAGTTATAGGTATTAATATTAAATATAAATATTAGATAGTTACAGTGATATTATATAGGTACTAATATTATATATAAATATTAGATAACTACAGTAATATTATGTAGGTATTAATATTATATATAAATATTAGATAGTTACAGTGATATTATATAGGTATAATATTTATATAAATATTAGATTAGTTACAGTGATATTATAAGGTATTAATATTATATATAAATATTTAGATAGTACGTGATTATTATATTGGTACTAATATATGTATTAAATATTCAGATTAAATACAGGTCTAATATTAGTAATATTACTGGTAGGTATTAATATTATATTATAAAATATGAGATAGTTACAGTAATATTATATAGGTACTCATATTATATATAATATATTAGAGTTACGTGATATTAATAGGTATTAATATATTATATAAATATCTAGATAACTACAGTATATTATTGTGTAGGTATTTAATAATATAAATATTAGATAGTTACAGTGATATTATATAGGTATTAATATTATATATAAATATTAGATAGCTACAGTGATATTATATAGGTATTAATATTATATATAAATATAGATAACTACAGTAATATTATGTAGGGTATTAATATTATATATAAATATTAGATAGTTACAGTTGATATATATAGGTATCATATTATATATAAAATTATAAGTTACAGTGATTTATATAGGTATTAATAGATATTAAATATTAGATAACTACAGAAATTATGTAGGTTAATATTATATATAAATATGAGATAAGTATTATATTATATAGGGTAATTACATAGTATATATAAATATTAGATAGTTACAGTGATATTATTAGGTATTAATATTATATATAAATATTAGATAACTACAGTAATATTATGTAGGTATTAATATTATATATTAAATATGAGATAAATACAGTAATATTATATAGGTATTAATATTATATATAAAATGAGATAGTTACAGTGATATTATATAGGTATTAATATTATATATAAATATTAGATAGTTACAATGATATTATAAGGTATTAATATTATATATAAATATTAGATAGTTACAGTGATATATTAGGTATTAATATTATATATAAATATTAGATAGTTACAATTGATATATATAGGTATTAACTATTATATATAAATATTAGATAGCTACAGTAATATTAGATAGGTACATAATATATATATAAATATTGTTAGTACAATGATATTATATAGGTAGATATATTATATGATTAAAAGACCTAGATAGAGCTACAGTGATATTTATAGGTTACTAATATATATATAAAATATTAGATAACTACAGTAATAGTAGAGGTATAATTATTATATATAAATATAGATAGTTACAGTTGATTATTATATAGGTATTAAATATTATATTAAATATTAGGATAATACAGTAAATAGTATCTTAATAGTATATATAAATATTAGTAGTAGTTACATGGACTAATTATATAGTATTAATATTATAGATAATATTAGATAGTTACAAATATTATATAGGTATTTATATTATATATAAATATTAGATAGTACAATGATATTATAGAGTTTAATATTATATATAAATATTAAGAGAACTACAGTAATTATCTAGAGTAGGTATTATAATATTAATATAAATATTAGATAGTGACAATGATATTATATAGGTATTAATATTTAATATATAGTTTAGATAGTTACAATGATATTATATAGGATTAATATTATATAATAAATATTAGATAACTACAGTAAGATATTATATAGGTATTAATATTATATATAAATATTAGATAGTTACAATGATATTATATAGGTATTAATATTATATATAAATATTAGATAACTACAGTAATATTATGTAGGTAGGATTAGAAGGTAAAGTACAAGGTTAGCTTTCCTGATCTGTGCTGTCTCCTTATCCTTATTAATGGATAAGATTATAGAGCTGTGTGCTTGTCACGTAGCAGTGTAGGAATAATTGATTATTAATTACTGTTCAAAGGCTGCACGCAAGTAACCAGCGCTCTGTTTCTCTTTATAGATATCAGAGCCAGGATATTCCGATTCACCATGCTCTTAACTAAATTCCCCTTAGTGTTTTAAAGGAGAACTATAGTGCATACAAAGTTTTTTAAAATGAAATGTACCTGGTGCAGGGAGATAGGATTGGTGATTCCTACCCTATTTCTGTGAGGAGCACCAGCATAGAGAAAACTGCTTCTGCCAGGCTTCCTCGGTGCTTCAGCCCAATCTTTAATACAGGAAAGTCCAGGACACTAACCTGGCAGATGACAACTGTATGTGCTGTAGCTCCTCAACTGAATTATATTGGGAGGTGGGGATAATCAATCCTATCTCCCTGCCCCTGGTAGCTTTCGTTTTAACTTAATTTTTTTAATTTAAAAGCACTTTAGTTGTCTTTTAAAAACAAGGGAGAAGTGAGACTGGCCTCACCTTAATCTATAATTAAATACATGTAAGTAGCACTTGCTCTGAGTTGCGTGTTGACTTTTATCCAGTATTTGCTTTGCTCGGTATCCCCTCTTCCTGACTGTCTGACTATCTGTGAGGACAAGCACGCTCAGTAACGCAATTCACACATACCAACTGCCATTATTCCAGTTACTGGCAAAATGCACTCAGTGGAGTTTGTGGTAATAAAGGCTCTTGGGAAAGTGTTTAAGTATAAATTTGAATTTGGCTCGAAAGGCTGCATTTCGTACGAGAATGTGCGTGTGTGTGTCTGTGCGTGTGTGTGTCTGTGTGTGTGTGTGTCTGTGTGTGTGTGTGTCAGGCTTTAAAACTCAAGCAATCTTGCTGCTATGGCAATAGAAGAAGTTTCAATTTCAGAATTTATTCCAAATAAATACATGTATTTTTATTATTGTGTGTAAGGTTGACAGGGAAACAGAAAGGTAGGTTGGGTGTTGCAGTGTATCAGTAAGAGTGTGTACCTGTGTCTGTGTGGTGTTAAGGGTGTGTTTTTGTGTTTGTGGCCATAAAAGAGAGATGTCTTTCCTACTGCCCTGCAGATGTTGTAAAACTACAATTCTCAGCATTCGGCAACTGCAATGCTGGGAGTTGTAATTTACAAACCAGATGGTCCTTCTGATATAAAATTAGGGGGGGAAAAAAGGGAAAGTTCAGTGGGATATATCAATATTTTTAAAATTCTTAGTTTATATTATACGCACTTAGTTATTCTACATATTCTCTCCCATTTGGAAAAATCAGTTGATTTCATTCCCTTTGCTGTTCCCTGCTGTTGACATTAGTGAGCTGACATTTCAGGTTCTAACGGTCCTTCTTCCCAGAATGCACCACTTCCTTGGAATTTTCCTAACAGTCATTTCTACTGGTTGGCTGTTGGATGGGTCACACATGCTCAGATCTCTACTGAGCAACTGAATCAACCCAGGCGCTGGGTCAAGGGCAAGACCATAATGGTCTCTATTAGGGGTCCTGCAAACAGGAAGTCAGTATTTCGGTTGCATTTATTTATACACAGACACAATGCTGAATTGGCAGATTAAGGTCATTGGGATGAAAAAATACTGCTCTTTATTCTGAAAAGTACATGTATTTGCACAAAAATTCCCCTTTAATTTCATACTTCATTCTAAATACATAAACATACATTGTACTTAACATATATTTATTATTGTGCATTACTTTTATTTTGAAATTGTGTGTGTGTTGTTTGTGTAGTTGTGTTGTTTGTGTGGTTTTGTGTTGTTTGTGCAGTTGTGTGTTGTTGTGTGTGTTTATGTAGTCAGAGAGACACAGTGTGTAGTTAGTGTGTGTTTGTGTAGTCAGAGAGACACAGTGTGTAGTTAGTGTGTGTTTGTGTAGCTGTGTGTTGTTGTGTGTGTTTGTGTAGTTAGAGAGACACAGTGTGTAGTTAGTGTGTGTTTGTGTAGTCAGGAAGACAGTGTGTAGTTAGTGTGTTTGTGTAGTCAGGGAGATGCAGTGTGTAGTTGTGATGTTTGTGTAGTTGTGTGTTGTGTGTGTTTGTGTAGTCAGAGAGACACAATGTGTAGTTAGTGTGTATTTGTGTAGTCAGGGAGACGCAGTGTTGTGTTGTGTTGTTTGTGTAGTTGTGTGTGTTTGTGTAGTCATAGATACACAGTGTGTAGTTAGTGTGTGTTTGTGTAGTCAGGGAGACGCAGTGTGTATTTGTGTTGTTTGTGTAGTTATGTGTGTTTGTGTAGTCAGAGAGACACAGTGTGTAGTTAGTGTCTGTTTGTGTAGTCAGGGAGACATAGTGTGTAGTTGTGTTGTTTGTGTAGTTGTGTGTTGTTGTGTGTGTTTGTGTAGTCAGAGAGACAGTGTGTAGTGTGTGTTTGTGTAGTCAGGGAGACGCAGTGTGTAGTTGTGTTGTTTGTGTAATTGTGTGTTGTGTGTGTCTGTGTAGTCAGAGAGACACAGTGTGTAGTTAGTGTGTTTGTGTAGTCAGAGAGACACAGTGTGTAGTTAGTTTGTGTAGTCAGGGAGACACAGTGTGTAGTTAGTGTGTGTTTGTGTAGTCAGAGAGACACAGTGTATAGTTAGTGTGTGTTTGTGTAGTCAGAGAGACAATGTGTAGTTAGTTTGTGTAGTCAGAGAGACACAGTGTGTAGTTAGCGTGTGTTTGTGTAGTCAGAGTGACACAGTGTGTAGTTGTGTTGTTTGTGTAGATAGAGAGACACAGTGTGTAGTTGTGTTGTTTGTGTAGTCAGAGTGACACAATGTGTAGTTAGTGTGTGTTTGTGTAGTCAGATACACAGTGTGTTGTTAGTGTGTGTTTGTGTAGTCAGAGACACAGTGTGTAGTTAGTTTGTGTAGTCAGAGAGACACAGTGTGTAGTTGTGTTGTTTGTGTAGAAATAGAGTCATAGTGTGTAGTTGTGTTGTTTGTGTAGTCAGAGAGACACAGTGTGTAGTTAGTGTGTGTTTGTGTAGTCAGAGACACAGTGTGTTGTTAGTGTGTGTTTGTGTAGTCAGAGACACAGTGTGTAGTTAGTTTTGTGTAGTCAGAGTGACACAGTGTGTAGTTGTGTTGTTTGTGTAGATAGAGAGACACAGTGTGTAGTTGTGTTGTTTGTGTAGTCAGAGACACAGTGTGTAGTTAGTGTGTGTTTGTGTAGTCAGAGACACAGTGTGTAGTTAGTGTGTGTTTGTGTAGTCAAGGAGACACAGTGTAGTTAGTTTTGGTAGTCAGAGAGACACATGTGTAGTTAGTGTGTGTTTTGTCGATGACATGTTAGTTGCTTTTTTGTAGTAGTAGAGACACAGTGTGTAGTTAGTGTTGTTTGTGTAGTCAAGTGACACACATGTGTAGGTTAGTGTGTGTTTGTGTAGTCAGAGACACAGTGTGTTGGTTAGTGTGTGTTTTGTAGTCAGAGACAAGTGTGTAGTTAGTTTGTAGTCAGAGAGACACGTGTGTAGTTGTGTTGTTTGTGTGAAAATAGAGACACAGTGTGTGTTGTGGGTGTTGTTTGTGTAGTCAGAGAGACAACAGTGTGTAGTTGTGTGTGTTGTGTAGTCAGAGACACAGTGTGTATTTAGTGTGTGTGTTTTGTGTAGTTAGAGACACAGTGTGTAGTTTTAGTGTGTGTGTTGTGTATCAGAGACCACATGTATAGTTTAGTGTGTTTTTGTGTAGTCAGAGGACACAGTGTGTGTAGTTGTTTTGTTGTAGTCGATGACACCTTGTGTAGTTGTGTGTTTGTGAGATAGAGAGACACAGTGTGTAGTTGTGTTGTTTGTGTAGTCAGAGTGACACAATGTGTAAGTTGTGTTGTTTGTGTAGTCAAGACACAGTGTGTTGTTAGTGTGGTGTTTGTGTAGTCAGACACATGTGTAGTTAGTTTGTGTATCAGAGAGACACCGTGTGTGTTGTGTGTTTTGTGTAGAAATAGAGCACAGTGTGTAGTTGTGTTGTTTGTGTAGTCAGAGAGACACAGTGTGTGTTGTGTGTGTTTGTGTAGTCAGAAGACACAGTGTGTAGTTGTGTGTGTTTGTGTAGTTTAGAGACGTGTGTAGTTAGTGTGTGTTTGTGTAGTCAGAGAGCACAGTAGTAGTTAGTGTGTGTTTGTGTAGTCAGAGACACAGTGTGTGTAGGGTGTGTTGTGTATGCAGGACACAGTGTGTTAGTGTGTTTGTGTATCAGAGAGACACATTTTGTAGTTGTGTTGTTTGTGTAGAAATAGAGACACGTGTGTAGTGTGGTTGTTTTTGTAGTCAGAGAGACACAGTGTGTAGTTATGTGTTTTTGTGTAGTCAGAGATCACAGTGTGTGGTTTGTGTTGTTGTGTAGTAGAGACAGTTTGTTTTGTGAGTGTGTGTTGTGTAGTCAGAGACACAGTGTGTAGTTAGTTTGTGGATCAGAGGAGAACCAGTGTGTAGTTGTTGTGGTTGTGTAGAAGTAGAGACACAGTGTGTAGTTGTGTTGTTTGTGTATGAGAGACACAGTGTGTAGTTAGTGTGTTTTTTGTGTAGTCAAGAGACACAGTGTGTAGTTAGTGTGTGTTGGTGAGTAAGAGACAAGTGTGTAGTGTAGTGTTGTGTTTGTGTGTGTAGCAGAGACACAAGTGTGTGTTAGTGTGTTTTTGTGTAGTCAGAAGACACATTGTGTTGTTAGTGTGTGTTTGTGTAGTCAGGAGACACAGTGTGTAGTTAGTTGTTGTTAGTCGAAGAACAGTGTGTAGTTGTGTGTTTGTGTAGTAGAACACAGTGTGTAGTTGTGTTGTTTGTAGTCAGAGACACAGTGTGTAGTTAGTGTGTTGTTTGTGTAGTCAGAGACACAGTGTGTAGTTAGTGTGTTTTGTGTAGCTCAGAGACACAGTGTGAGTTAGTGTGTTTTGTGTAGTCAGACACAGTGTGGTTAGTGTGTGTTTGTGTAGTCAGAGACACAGTGTGTAGTTAGTGTGTGTGTTGTGTTTAGTCAGAGACACAGTGTGTAGTTAGTGGTGTGTTTGTGTAGTCGAGACACAGTTGTGTAGTTAGTGTGTGTTTGTGGTGTATCAGAGACACAGTGTGTAGTTTGTGTTGTTTGTGTATCAGAGACACAGTGTGTCTGAGTGTGTTTTTGTGTATTCCAGAGACACAGTGTGTAGTTTAGTGTGTGTTTGTGTAGTAAGGACAGTGTGTCGTTAGTGTGTGTTTGTGAGTCAGAACACAGTGGTAGTAGTGTGTTTTGTGTAGTCAGAGGCACAGTGTGTAGTTAGTGTGTGTTTGTGTAGTCAGAGACACAGTGTTTAGTTAGTGTGTGTTTGTGTAGTCAGAGACACAGTGTGTAGTTGTGTGTGTTTGTGTAGTAGAGAGACCAGTGTGTAGTTAGTGTGTGTTTGTGTAGTCAGAGACACAGTGTGTAGTTAGTGTGTGTTTGTGTAGTCAGAGACACAGTTGTGTAGTTGTGTGTGTTTGTGTAGTAGAGAGCATAGTGTGTAGTTAGTGTGTGTTTGTGTAGTCAGAGACCAGTGTGTAGTTAGTGGTGTTTTGTGTAGTCAGAGACAAAGTGTGTAGTTAGTGTGTGTTTGTGTGTCAGAGATACACAGTGTGTAGTTAGTGTGTGTTTGTGTAGTCAGAGAGCACAGTGTGTGTTAGTTGGTGTTGTGTAGTCAGAGAGCAAGTGGTTAAGTTAGTTGTGTGTTTGTGTAGTCAGAACCAGTGTGTAGTTAGTGTGGTGTGTTTGTGTAGTCAGAGGTCTCGTGTGTAGTTAGTGTGTGTTGTGGTGTCAGAGACACAGTGTGTTTATTGTGTTTGTGTAGTAGAGACACAGTGTGTTGTTAGTGTGTGTTTGTGTAGTCAGAGACACAGTGTGTAGTTAGTGTGTGTTTGTGTAGTCAGAGAGTCATAGTGTGTAGTTAGTGTGTGTTTGTGTAGTCAGAGACACAGTGTGTAGTTAGTTTGTGTTTGTGTTTGTCCAGAGACCAAGTGTGTAGTTAGTTTTTGTTTGTGTGTAGTCAGAGAGACACAGTGGTGTGAGTTTGTGTTGTTTGTGTAGTCAGAGACACATGTGTGTTGTTAGTGGTGTGTTGTGTAGTCATAGACACATTGTGTAGTTAGTGTGGTGTTTTGTGTAGGTCAGAGACACAGTGTGGTAGTTGAGTGTGTGTTTGTGTAGTCCAGAGACACAGTGTGTGATTTAGTGTGTGTTTGTGTAGTCAGAGAACCATGTGTGTAGTTAGTGTGTGTTTGTGTGTCGAGAGACACAGTGTGTAGTTGTAGTGTGTGTGTTTGTGTAGTCAGAGAGACACAGGTGTAGTTAGTGTGTGTTTGTGTAGTCAGAGAGACACAGTGTGTATTCTGTGTGTGGGGTTGTTTGGTGTGGTAGTCAGAGGAGACACAGAGTGTTTATTTAGTGGTGGTGTTTGTGTAGTCAGAGAGACACAGTGTGTAGTTAGTGTAGCCTCGGACCCAGGTGCATTTCATACAGAAAGTGACAGTTGGGATTTGATCACATGACCCTGATCCCTCGGAATGTTCGTGTTTGAGGATTGTGCCCTTTATAGTCGATGGGGAAAATGTCCCGAAGTTCTGTGATATAACAATAAAGCACCACATGATGTCATACTTGTTCTGTGATATCACAATGAAGCACCACATGATGTCATACTTGGTGTTGGAACAGGTAACTGATCTTTAATTATCACCTAATGCACCAGGATTCATTCGGGTCGTCACCTGCTCCGTACCCAGCAGTGTAACTGGACGATATCACATAAAGAGATTATAAGGAAGGGGACGCCATGGAGTGTAGCTACTCCCATCGACCAGGGCTTCATTGGGACGTGTTTCAGACCTTCACGGTGTCCTTTCTCAAGCAATGAATTCAAGCATTAGACATGATGAGAGTTTTCCTTGGTAGCCACTGGCTACTAGCCAGTAATTGACGCACCATCTGCGTCTAGTTTGTCTATAAAATATATTTGTGTTTATTGTGCTATTGGGCTCTGCGTGACCAGAGATGACCAGCAATGTCCAAACACTCGGCCTTAATACAGGAGTTTGAAATGTGGCCCATTGGCTCTTCCCTAATGCCTCCTGGGTGTATCGACTGGTGAATAACACTATGGACACTCATCACTGCTGATTGGTCAGAACTTTATCAATGGAGCTTGTCACAATAGCCTAATACTTTCTTTACTACAGTCTCTTGCATTGTTAGATTGTGGATTACAAATGCTAAAAGTTACTTCGTGTTTTTTTTATTTGGTTTACAATACACAAGAGCCTGTACAAATTCTGTAAATGATATGCTTATTAATGGTGCTTAGCTATGTCATAGGTTATAATCAGCGTTTAGCTATGTCATAGGTTATAATCAGCGTTTAGCTATGTCATCAGCTATAATCAGCATTTAGCTATGTCATCGGTTATAATCAGCGTTTAGCTATGTCATCAGTTATAATCAGTGTTTAGCTATGTCATCAGTTATAATCAGTGTTTAGCTATGTCATAGGTTATAATCAGCGTTTAGCTATGTCATCAGTTATAATCAGTGTTTAGCTATGTCATCAGTTATAATCAGTGTTTAGTTATGTCATCAGTTATAATCAGTGTTTAGCTATGTCATCAGTTATAATCAGTGTTTAGCTATGTCATCAGCTATAATCAGCATTTAGCTATGTCATCAGTTATAATCAGTGTTTAGCTATGTCATAGGTTATAATCAGCGTTTAGCTATGTCATAGGTTATAATCAGCGTTTAGCTATGTCATCAGCTATAATCAGCATTTAGCTATGTCATCGGTTATAATCAGCGTTTAGCTATGTCATCAGTTATAATCAGTGTTTAGCTATGTCATCAGTTATAATCAGTGTTTAGCTATGTTATCAGTTATAATCAGTGTTTAGCTATATTATCAGTTATAATCAGTGTTTAGCTATGTCATCAGTATATAGTATATAATCAGTGTAAATCAACCAAAATAGGTTGGCTGGAGAAAGGTTGAAGAGAAATGACACGTTGCTGTTTGTACTACTTGTTAAATAAATTGATAATCCAGCGGAGTGCACGTAGATTGTTACACACATGGATAAAGGACCGTGATACAGAGAACGGATATATATTATGAAGCAGATGTAAGTACTAATACATAATTACTAAATATATTCTGTATATTCTACACAATGTCTCATTACCTCCCCATGCAGCCACATCAGCTAGAAATAGATAGAAAAATGCAACTAGACATCATTTCTAAATCCTCTGTGCCCCAGTCCAATCCCACTAGACCTTCCTACTAGACCTGTGATGAAACAAGCAGGAGGTCACAGATATGTTAATGATGTAATAGGTGTATTGCCTCATTATGGAGTAACACACTGCGTGTCATTCCACCTTCTTGGATCCTTATTACCAGGGTCTGGACATCTGTCTAATTTGGTGACTTGTCTTATTTTATAACCATATAATTGTACGTTAAATGTTATAATGAAGAAATGGGAATCTTTTTTGCAGTCATGTTTCCTTTTGGATTATGTAGTTATTAAATAGACATTGTATATTATATAGCTATTATTTACTCATTATATAGTTATTAAATAGACATTGTACATTATATAGCTATAATTTACTCATTATATTGTTATTAAATAGACGTATATTATATAGCTATTATTTACTCATTATATAGTTATTAAATAGA
>JAACNH010000262.1:0-44150 GCA_019447015.1 Hymenochirus boettgeri | reverse complement strand
TTTAAATCGCGGTATTCTGATTTAAATAGCGGTATTCTGGTTTAAATAGCGGTATTCTGGTTTAAATCGCGGTATTCTGGTTTAAATCGCGGTATTCTGATTTAAATAGCGGTGTTCAGGTTTAAATAGCGGTATTCTGATTTAAATCGCAGTATTCTGGTTTAAATCGCGGTATTCTGATTTAAATAGCGGTATTCTGGTTTAAATAGTGGTATTCTGGTTTAAATGGCGGTATTCTGATTTAAATAGCGATATTCTGGTTTAAATCACGGTATTCTGGTTTAATTAGCGGTATTCTGAGTTTGAGCAGTATATTGTTATTAAATAGGGGAAATTTGTACATTATATTATAGCTACATATTTACACATTCTACTGTTATTAAATAGACATTGTACGTTATTCTGTAAATACATTCTGGTTTAAATCGCGGGTGGTATCGATTTTAATAGCGGCTATTTTATTCTGGGTTTTTTTAAATCACGTTATTGTGGGTTAATTAAAGCCGGATTCTGGTTGAATAGCGGCTATTTGGTTTAATAGGGTAGTATATTATGGTTTAAATCGCGGTTTATTTGGTTTAATCGCGGTATTCTGATTTTTAAATAGCGGTATTTGGTTTAAATAGCGGTTTTTGGTTTAAATCGCGGGGTATTCTGGTTTAAAATCGCTGTATGCTGATTTAAATAGCGGTGTTTCGGTTTTTGAACATAGCGGTTATTTCTGATTTAATCGCAGTATTATGTTAAATCGCGGGGGTATTCTGATGTAAATAGCGGGTTTATTTATTCTGTTTTAAATAGGGTATCGGTTTTTAACTGGCGGTATTCTGATTGAAAACGATATTTCTGGTTGCAAAATCACGGTTATTCTGGTTTTAATTAGCGGTATTCTGTTTTTAAATAGCGGGATTCTGGTTGAAATAGCATATTCTGTTTTTAAATCACGGGTATTCTGAGTTTAAATAGTGGTTATTTCTGGTTTAAATTGCGGTTATTGGTATTCTAGTTTATTAGCGGTTTCTGGTTTTAAATAGCGGTATTATAGTTTAAATAGCGGTTATTCGGGTTTAAAATAGTGGTTATTCTGGTTAAATCACGGTATTACTGGTTGAATTAGCGGTATTCTGGTTTAAATAGACTGGTGGTATTCGGGTTAAATCGCGGTATTCTGGTTTTAAAATCGCGATATTTGGTTTATCGCGGTTTATTCTGGTTTAATTAGCGGTGAGTCTGGTTTAAATAGAAGTGTTCTGGTTTAAATACGGTATTCTGGTTTCACTTAGCCCGGATTCTGGTTTAAATGCGGTATTTTTGGTGTACATCGCGGTTATTCTGATTTAAATAGTTGGGTTCTGCGTGTAAATCGCGGATTTGGTTTAATTAGCGGTTTATTCTGTTTTTTTTTAAATAGCGGTTATTCTGGTTTTAACATAGTGGTATCTGGTGGTTAAATCACGGTAGTTCTGGTTTAATTAGCGGTTATTTATTCTGGTGTTTTAAATAGCGGTAGTTTTTATTCTGGTTTAAAATAGCGGTATTCAGATTTAAATTGCGGATTCTGGTTTTTAAATCGCGGTGGTTATTGATTTTAATTAAATAGCCGTATTCTAGGTTTAAATAGTGGTTATTTGGTTTAAATGGCGGGATTCTGAGTTAAATGCGGTTGGGTAATCGGTAGGTATTCAGGTTAAATATGGTTATTTGGTTTTATTAGCCGTTATTCGCGTTTAATAGCGGTATTTGCGTTTAAATCGCAGTGTTCGGTTTAAATCGCCGGAGGATTCTGATTTAAATAGTGGTTTATTATGAGTTGAAATCGCGGGTTACGGTCATTGAGATTTAATTACCGGTTTTTCTGCGTTTAAATAGCGGTATTCTGGTTTAAAATAGCGGTATTTGGTTTTGTTAATCACGGGTATCTTCTGGTTAATAGCGGTATTGGTTTAAAATAGCGGTATTATGTTTAAATAGCGGTTATTCTGCGGTTTTTTAAGCGCGGGGGTATTCTGGTTTTTTTAAAGCGCGATACCACATTATTTCTGGTTTTTAAAACGCGGTATTCTGTTAAATCGCGATATTCTGTGTTTTATTTTTTAAAGCGCGTTTGGAGTCTGAGACACCCGGAGTAATAGCGGTATTCTGGTTAAATAGCGGTTATTCTGGTTTTAAATAGTGGTCTTCTGGTTTAAATCACGCGTTTATTCGGTTTAATTAGCGGTTATTTGGTTTGAAATAGCCGGTATTTGGTTTAAATAGCGGTTATATTAGGTTTAAAGAGCAGAGTAGTTTCTGGTTTTTTAAACGCGATATTCTGGTTTGTTTAAAGGGCCGGGGGGTTATTCTGGTTTTTAAAGGCGCGATTTTATTCTGCGTTTTTTAAAGCGCTGTGGGTATTCTGGTTTTTTTTTTTTTTAAAGCGCGATATTATGGTTTAAATCGCAGTATTCGGTTTAATCCGGTATTATGATTTAAATAGTGGTTTTTATTCTGGTTTAATCGCGGTTTATTCTGGATTAATTAGCGGTATTCTAGTTAATAGCGGTAATGGTTTTAAATAGTGGTTATTCTGGTTTAAACACGGGTTATTTGGTGTTTAATTAGCGGTATTCTGGTTGTTAAATAGCGGTATTCTGGTTTTTTAAATAGCGGTTATATGGTTTACTAAAGCGCGGTATTATGGTTGTTAAAGCGCGATTATTTATGCGTTTTTAAATCGCGACTATTCTGGTTTATAATCGCGGTATTTCTGGTTTAAATAGTGGTGGTAGTCTGGTTTAACAAATCACGGTTATTCTGGTTTAATTAGCGGGTATTCTGGTTGTAAATAGGTTAATCTGGTTTAAATAGCAGGTCTGTTAGGGTATTTCTGGTTTAAAGCGCCGGAAATTCTGGTTTAAGCGCGATATTCTGGTTTAATAACGCGTACGGAGTTATCTGGTTTTAAATCGCGGTATTCTGGTTTAATTAGCGGTATTCTGGTTTAAATAGCGGTATTCTGGTTTAAATCGCGGTATTCTGGTTTAAATCGCGATATTCTGGTTTAATCGCGGTATTCTGGTTTAATTAGCGGTATTCTGGTTTAAATAGCAGTGTTCTGGTTTAAATCACGGTATTCTGGTTTAATTAGCGGTATTCTGGTTTAAATAGCGGTATTTTGGTTTACATCGCGGTATTCTGATTTAAATAGTGGTATTCTGGTTTAAATCGCGGTATTCTGGTTTAATTAGCGGTATTCTGGTTTAAATAGCGGTATTCTGGTTTAAAGCGCGATATTCTGGTTTAAAGCGCGGTATTCTGGTTAAAATCGCGATATTCTGGTTTAAATCGCGGTATTCTGGTTTAAATCGCGGTATTCTGGTTTAAATAGCGATATTCTGATTTAAATTGCGGTATTCTGATTTAACAATCTGTTTGTTACCACGTGAAACCATGCGGTAGTAAATGACTGCGCGGTATCTGGGTTCTATAGTGTGGTCTGTGATTTACGACACGGCCCTTTATCCATAAAGAGGAAATCTGACTACGGGTGGGAATTATAAAGAAGCAATATTGGGGTTTCGCTCCTTTTACTGCCACAAATGTTACTAAATTAACGGACATTAACAACAGTGTCGTAAAACGCCTGCGATGGGGCGATACCGTGCAGCGTTAAGATGCCATGCAGTAAACGCAGATATAATGGGAATTTTATGACCATGATATTGTAATTAAGTGACATTTCCCCTTTCTAAATATCCAGAGACAGAAATGAAAGGAAATGGCCAATGTGCAGTTTGCATGCTCTACGGTTATGTCATTACCTTGCAAGATGATGTCACTTCCTGTGATGGATAATGGAGAATTGTAACGATCCAGTTCAGAGTGGTAATTAGTTAATTGGATGGAAGGAGAGTTGAAGTGTAATAATAGGGAATGAGTATAAATAGAACATTACAAGCTCCCCGGTTCATCCAGTGATCACAGTTTCCTTTCTTAATGCCCTTTCCCCTTTATAATACATAATTGTAGAAGTGAAAGGTTCTCCCCACGTGGTGAATGGATAGTGATGACTGTACCGGATGATAAGTGACTAGACAGGACAGTTACAGGAGTATTGGGAAATGTTTTTCTCCATAACGGGGTGAAATGTTATTTTTATTGAGCTGGGGGTGGTGAGTTGTCTCTATCCTAACCCAGAACCTGACCACCAATGACTTATGATGAAAATATCTTATATCTGATCTTTCTATTTCTATCTTTATATTCCAGCCCAGACTGATAGACGGTAACCGGACAGAGACCAACGTAGCCTTCCTCTACCCTCATCATAACATCATAGGGACTGTACAATGTACTGTAGTTATAAGCAGAGCTACAAACCGTATTTGGTCTGGAACCCGCTGCCCTGCCCCCTAGTTAAGGCTCCCTAGGGTATCGGGAGATCAGACAGAGAAGAAAAAGTTTGGAGATTGGACTGGTGGCTCCATTGAGCTTGGAACAATAAGAGGGTTGGAGAACAGTTTAGGGAAACTATAAACACAATCTTTACATTAAAACAAAGTGTGACAGTGGATCATTAAGTTGTCCATACACTATGTTCCTTAACTACTGAAGTTTCCACAATGTTAGACCAGAGTCTATACCACTGCCTCGCCCAATCTTTTTTTCAATCGAGGTTCAATTGCTAACAAATGGTCCACAGCAGAAAACTACCCAGGAATGTCGGACGGTAAAACCGCTGGTCTCTTCTGCTCTTCTTAATTTGTCAGATCATTGAACATGTTATGTGTTCCAAGAGACACCCGGTTGGTGGTGCTCTGTCCCAGTAAATAGTCACATTCCCCGTGTAAAGGTTTTAACGTTAGAAGAATGAGGCAGAATTTGTTTTCCCCCTTTAGTTGAAATGTACGAAGAATGGTAACGGAAAAGTAACGGAGATGTAGAATCACGAGGAAAGCTGAGACGGTCAGACCCATGATAGTTGGAGAAAAACTGTGGATACCATGATAGTTGGAGAAAAACTGTGGATACCATTGATAAAACTGTGGATACCATTCATACAGACTTTCCTTTAATCTACCAGAATTTAAATGGTAAACAAACTTGATATATCGCTGCTTGTGGAACTGCTGGGTATGCTGGTATGGAAACATTGGAGGACATACTCCGAAGAAGCTGGTCAGTGACAATGTGATGTATGTGTGTGAAGCTCGGTACACACACAAGATTATTGTCTTGAGGAACAATCAATCCAAGAGCAACTAGACAATGATTAGACAGGCTCAGCCACTGATTTAATGCCGAGGGGTTGAGATATGTCCAGGGGGTGTTCCACAGAGCAGGAGAACAAAGTCATCACTTTCCAACATCATCCAGGATGGACCACTACAGGCTCATTCACAGTCGAAACAACATATAGACTAAAATGGTCAATTTCATTGTGTTTTTGGAAGAATGAGAAGCAAATATTCCTGATTAGTTTGTTGGATGTGGCCCTCTGCAATGGGGCCACGTTTATCTCTATCTTTTATTGTATAGTAATTTATGAATCTAAGACTTGCCCTTGTAAAAATCTCAGTTTAATAATTCTAGACAGTAGGTGCAGAACTCTTGTAGCCACTGATTGCCCGAAAGCTTCTACCACCTGCCTTACCAAACGCAGTTCTCAGGTTGTTATTATGGGAGCGGATCTATAGGAATTCTCCTGATTTATTATCTTTAGGAATGTGAATGTGATAAGACCTGACAATGTTTGCGTTTTTATCTAAGTTCAAAAGGTTACAATAATATTTTCATGGACCTATTTGTAACTTAACTAATAAAAAGTTACAGTATACTAGATTGTGACTGGTATTATGTCAAACTTCCAAAAGCAGCAAGAGGCAGGACACAGATTTACTGAGCCTTCTACCAAGTAAAGATACTCCCACCAAACACCAGTCTACCGGGTCCTCTACTAAGTAAAGATATTCCTACCAAATACCAGTCTACTGAGTCCTCTACCAAGTAAAGATATTCCCACCAAACACCAGTCTACCGGGTCCTCTGCCAAGTAAAGATCTTCCACCACCAACACAGTTACGGGTCCTCTGCCAAGTAAAGATATTCCCACCAAACACCAGTCTACCGGGTCCTCTGCCAAGTAAAGATATTCCTACCAAATACCAGTCTACTGAGTCCTCTACTAAGTGAAGATACTTCTACCAAACACCAGTACCAAACACCAGTCTACTGAGTCCTTTATCAATAAAAGATATTCCTACCAAACATTAATCTACCAAGTGAGGATATTCCTACCAAATACCAGTCTACTGAGTCCTCTACTAAGTAAAGATATTCCTACCAAACACCAGTCTACCGGGTCTTCTACTAAGTAAAGATATTCCTACCAAATACAAGTCTACCGGGTCCTCTGCCAAGTAAAGATATTCCTACCAAACACCAGTCTACCGGGTCCTCTACTAAGTAAAGATATTCCTACCAAACACCAGTCTACCAGGTCCTCTGCCAAGTAAAGATATTCCCACCAAACACCAGTCTACCAGGTCCTCTGCCAAGTAAAGATATTCCCACCAAACACCAGTCTACCGGGTCCTCTGCCAAGTAAGATATCTAATTCTATCCAAATCCAGTCTACTGAGTCCTCTACTAAGTAAGATACTTCTACCAAAACACTCATACCCAACCACTCTACTGAGTCCTTTATCAATAAAAGATATCGTACCAAACATAATCTACCAAGTGAGGATATTCCTACCAAATACCAGTCTACTGAGTCCTCTACCAAGTAAGATATTCCTACCAAATACCAGTCTACTGAGTCCTCTCTAAGTGAAGATACTTCTACCAACCCAGTCTACTGAGTCCTCTACTAGTGAAGATACTTCTACCAAACACCAGTACCAACACCAGTCTACTGAGTCCTTTATCATAAAGATATTCCTACCAAACATTAATCTACCGAAAGTGAGGATATTCCTAACCAAATACCAGTCTACTGAGTCCTCTACCAAGGTAACTAGTATTCCTACCAAAACCAGTCTACTGATCCTCTACTAAGTGAAGATACTTCTACCAAACACCAGTTCTACTGGATCCTCTACTAAGGAAGATACTTCTACAACAAACCCAGTAACCAAACACCAGTCTACTGAGTCCTTTATCAATAAAAGATAATTTCCTACCAAACATTAATCTACCAAAATGAGGATATTCCTACCAAATACCATTCTACGATCTCCTCTACCAAGTAAGATATTCCTACCAAATACCAGTCTACTGAGTCCTCTGCCAAGTAAAGATACTCCACCAAACCACACCAGTCTACCGGGTCCTCTACTAAGTAAAGATATTCCTACCAATACCGTCTACTGAGTCCTCTCCAGTAAGATATTCCCCACCAAACACCAGTCTACTACGGTCCTCTGCCAAGTAAAGATATTCCCCACCAACACAGTCTACCGGGGTCCTCTGCCAAGTAAAGATATTCCCACCAAAACCCAGTCTACCGGGTCCTCTGCCAAGTAAAGATATTCCTACCAAACATTAATCTACAAGTGAGGATATTCCTACCATTACCAGTCTACTGAGTCCTCTACTAAGTGAAGATACTTCTACACAAACACCAGTACCACACCAGTCTACTGAGTCCTTTATCAATAAAAGATATTCCTACCAAACATTAATCTACCAATGTGAGGATATTCCTACCAAATACCAGTCTACTGAGTCCTCTACTAAGTAAAGATATTCCTACCAACACCAGCCAGTCTCCGGGTCTTCTACTAAGTAAAGATATTCCTACCAAATACAAGTCTACCGGGTCCTCTGTCCTCTGCCAAGTAAAAGATATTCCTACCAAACACCAGTCTACGGGTCCTCTACTAAGTAAAGATATTCCTACCAAACACCAGTCTACCAGGTCCTCTGCCAAGTAAAGATATTCCCACCAAACACCAGTCTACCAGGTCCTCTGCCAAGTAAAGATATTCCCACCAAACACCAGTCTACCGGGTCCTCTGCCAAGTAAAGATATTCCTACCAAATACCAGTCTACTGAGTCCTCTACTAAGTGAAGATACTTCTACCAAACACCAGTACCAAACACCAGTCTACTGAGTCCTTTATCAATAAAAGATATTCCTACCAAACATTAATCTACCAAGTGAGGATATTCCTACCAAATACCAGTCTACTGAGTCCTCTAAACAGTAAAGATATTCCTACCAAATACCAGTCTACTGAGTCCTCTACTAAGTGAAGATACTTCTCTAAAACACCAGTCTACTGAGTCCTCTACTAAGTGAGATACTTCTACCAAACACCAGTACCAAAACACCAGGTCTACTGAGTCTTTATCAATAAAGATATTCCTACCAAAACATTAATCTACCAAGTGAGGATATTCCTACCAAATACCAGTCTACTGAGTCCTCTACCAAGTAAAGATATCCTACCAATACCAGTCTACTGAGTCCTCTACTAAGTGAAGATACTTCTCTACACAAACCACAGTCTACTGAGTCCCCCCCCCCCCTTCTATTAATGAATCTTCTACCAAACACCAGTACAAAACACCAGTCTACTGAGTCCTTTTCAATAAAGATAAATTATTCACCAAAACATTAATCTACCAAATGAGGATATTCCTACCAAATACCAGTCTACTGAGTCCTCTAACCAGTAAAGATATTCCTACCAAACACCAGTTCTACTGAGTCCTCTACCGTAGAAGATTCCTACCAACATTAATCTATTCAAGTGAGAATATTCCTACCAATACCAGTCTACTGGAAGTTCCATTATAGTAACAGATATTCCTACCAAAACACCAGTCTACCAAGTCCTTACCAATGAAGATATTCCTATCAAACACCAGTCCACTGAGTCCTTACCAAGTAGTTATTCATCAAACACCAGTATACTGAGTCCTCTACAGTATATGACGATATTCCTACCTCCAGCCGAGCGGGTGGGAGGATATGTCCAGGGGGTGTTCCACGAGCAGGAGAACAAGTCATCACTTTCCAACATCACCAGGATGGACCACTACGGCTCATTCACAGTCGAAACAACATATAGACTAAAATGGTCAATTTCATTGTGTTTTTGGAAGAATGAGAGAAGCAAATATTCCTGATTAGTTTGTTGGATGTGGCCCTCTGCAATGGGGCCACGTTTATCTCTACTTTATTGTATATAAATTTGAATCTAAGACTTGCCTTGTAAAAATCTCAGTTAATAATTCTAGACAGTAGGTGCAGAACTCTTGTAGCCACTGATTGCCCGAAAGCTTCTACCACCTGCCTTACCAAACGCAGTTCCAGGATGTTATTAGGGAGCGGATCTATAGGAATTTCCTGATTTATATTATCTTAGGAATGTGATGTGATAAGACCTGACAATGTTTGCGTTTTTATCTAAGTTCAAAAGGTTACAAAATATTTTCATGGACCTATTTGTAACTTAACTAATAAAAAGTTACAGTATACTAGATTGTGACTGGTATTATGTCAAACTTCCAAAAGCAGCAAGAGGCAGGACACAGATTTACTGAGCCTTCTACCAAGTAAAGATACTCCCACCAAACACCAGTCTACCGGGTCCTCTACTAAGTAAAGATATTCCTACCAAATACCAGTCTACCGGGTCTATACTAAGTAAAGATATTCCCACCAAACACCAGTCTACCGGGTCCTCTACTAAGTAAAGATATTCCTACCAAATACCAGTCTACTGAGTCCTCTGCCAAGTAAAGATACTCCCACCAAACACCAGTCTAACGGGTCCTCTACTAAGTAAAGATATTCCTACCAAATACCAGTCTACTGAGTCCTCTACCAAGTAAAGATATTCCCACCAAACACCAGTCTACCGGGTCCTCTGCCAAGTAAAGATATTCCCCACCAACACCAGTCTACCGGGTCCTCTGCCAAGTAAAGATATTCCCACCAAACACCAGTCTACCGGGTCCTCTCAAGTAAAGATATTCCTACCAAACATTAATCTACCAAGTGAGGATATTCCTACCAAATACCAGTCTACTGAGTCCTCTACTAAGTGAAGATACTTTACCAAACACCAGTACCAAACACCAGTCTACTGAGTCCTTTATCAATAAAAGATATTCCTACCAAACATTAATCTACCATGAGGATATTCCTACCAAATACCAGTTACTGAGGCTACTAAGTAAAGATATTCCTACCAAACACCAGTCTACCGGGTCTTCTACTAAGTAAAGATATTCCACCAAATACAAGTCTACCGGGTCCTCTGCAAGTAAAGATATTCCTACCAAACACCAGTCTACCGGGTCCTCTACTAAGTAAAGATATTCCTACCAAACACCAGTCTACCAGGTCCTCTGCCAAGTAAAGATATTCCCACCAAACACCAGTCTACCAGGTCCTCTGCCAAGTAAAGATATTCCCACCAAACACCAGTCTACCGGGTCCTCTGCCAAGTAAAGATATTCTACCAAATACCAGTCTACTGAGTCCTCTACTAAGTGAAGATACTTCTACCAAACACCAGTACCAAACACCAGTCTTACTGAGTCCTTTATCAAAAAAGATATTCACCAAACATAATCTACCAAGTGAGGATATTCCTACCAAATACCAGTCTACTGAGTCCTCTACCAAGTAAAGATATTCCTACCAAATACCAGTCTACTGAGTCCTCTACTAAGTGAAGTACTTTACCAAAACACCAGTCTACTGAGTCCTCTACTAAGTGAAGATACTTCTACCAAACACCAGTACCAAACACCAGTCTACTGAGTCCTTTATCAATAAAAGATATTCCTACCAAACATTAATCTACCAAGTGAGGATATTCCTACCAAATACCAGTCTACTGAGTTCCTCTACCAAGTAAAGATATTCCTACCAAATACCAGTCTACTGAGTCCTCTACTAAGTGAAGATACTTCTACCAAACACCGTCTACTGAGTCCTCTACTAAGTGAAGATACTTCTACCAAACACCAGTACCAAACACCAGTCTACTGAGTCCTTTATCAATAAAAGATATTCCTACCAAACATTAATCTACCAAATGAGGATATCCTACCAAATACAGTCTACTGAGTCCTACAAGTAAGATTCCTACCAAATACCAGTCTACTGAGTCCTGCCAAGTAAAGATACATCCACCAAACACCAGTCTACCGGGTCCTTACTAAGTAAAGATATTCCTACAAATACCAGTCTACTGAGTCCTTCAAGTAAGAATCCACCAAACACCAGTCTACCGAGGTCCTCTGCCAAGTAAAGATATTCCCACCAAACACCAGTCTACAGGGTCCTCTGCCAAGGAAGATATTCCCACCAAAACACCAGTCTACCGGGTCCTCTGCCAAGTAAAAGATATTCCTACCAAACATTAATCTACAAGTGAGGATTTCCTACCAAAATACCAGTCTACTGAGTCCTCTATTAAGTGAAGATACTTCTACCAAACACCAGTACCAAACACCAGTCTACTGAGTCCTTTATCAATAAAAGATATTCCTACCAAACATTAATCTACCAAGTGAGGATATTCCTACCAAATACCAGTCTACTGAGTCCTCTACTAAGTAAAGATATTTACCAAACAACCAGTCTACCGGGTCTTCTACTAAGTAAAGATTCCTCCCAAATCAAGATACCGGGTCCTCTGCTCAAGTAAAAGATATTCTACCCACACACCAGTCTACCGGGTCCTTCTACTAAGTAAAGATATTCCTACCAAAACACCCAGTCTACAGGTCCTCTGCCAAGTAAAGATATTCCCACCAAACACAGTCTACCAGGTCCTTGCCAAGTAAGATATTCCACCAAAAACCAGTCTACCGGGTCCTCTGCCAAGTAAAGATATTCCTACCAAATTACCAGTCTACTGAGTCTACTAAGTGAAGATATTCTACCAAACACCAGTACCAAACACCAGTACTAGAGTCCTTTATCAATAAAAGATATTCCTACCAAACATTAACTTACCAAGTGAGGAATTCCTACCAAATACCAGTCTACTGAGTCCTCTACCAAGTAAAGATATCCTACCAAATACCAGTTACTGAGTCCTCTACTAAGTGAAGATAACTTCTAACCAAAACACCAGTCTATGAGTCCTCTACTAAGTGAAGATACTTATCCAAACACCAGTACCCAAACACCAGTCTACTGAGTCCTTTATCAATAAAAGATATTCCTACCAAACATTAATCTACCAAGTGAGGATATTCCTACCAAATACCAGTCTACTGAGTCCTCTACCAAGTAAAGATATTCCTACCAAATACCAGTCTACTGAGTCCTCTACTAAGTGAAGATACTTCTACCAAACACCAGTCTACTGAGTCCTCTACTAAGTGAAGATACTTCTACCAAACACCAGTACAAACACCAGTCTACTGAGTCCTTTATCAATTAAAATATTCTACCAAACATTAATCTACCAAATGAGGATATTCCTACCAAATACCAGTCTACTGAGTCCTCTACCAAGTAAAGATATTCCTACCAAACACCAAGTCTACTGAGTCCTCTACCAGTAGAAGATATCCTACCAAACATTAATCTATCAAGTGAGAATATTCCTACCAAATACCAGTCTACTGAGGCCATTATTAAGTAAAATATATTCCTACCAAACACCAGTCTACCAAGTCCTTTACCAATTGAAGATATTCCTATCAAACACCAGTCCACTGAGTCCTTTACCAAGTAAAGTTATTCCTATCAAACACCAGTATACTGAGTCCTTACAGGATTAGAAGCATTATTTCCTACCAGACATTAATCTACCATGTGAGGAAATTCCCACCAAACACCAATAGAAGACATTCCTACCAAACAATCTACCAATTTAAGATATTCCTACCAAACAACAGTCTACCGAGTCCTCTACCAAGAAAGATGTTCCTACCAAACCCCAGCCTACCGAGTCCTCTACCAATTGAAGATATTCCTACCAAACTTTAATCTACCAAGTGAAGATACTCCTACCAAACTTTAATCTACCAATGCTTGTGAAGGTTCTCATTCATCCAGGTCATGGTATATCTGTTGTATTCAATTAGATCAACTGGACTTGAAGTTTAGTTCTTGAAGACGTTCGCTAGTCATCCGACTGGATCTCTCAATTCAGAATGACTTGTACAAGAATCTGTGGCAATTATGTACCCTGGAAAATCCCAATTAGCATATCACAGCCAGGTGTTAAGGGCGTGATTGGGTTGTGGCTAAGAGGTGTTATAGGAACGCCCAGAGTAAGGTGTCAAAACAGCATTGTACATGGCAGACATATGGTGTCGAACCCCCCCACCAGATGTGACATCTCTCTTCACTTGTATACCCACCAAGGAGGCTGTTGACATGGTGAGAAAACAGCTGGGCCAAGACAGCACTCTTACCAGCAGAAAATGATCTCAACCCAGAACAGGTGTGTTCCTTACTGGACTTGTGCCTGAATTCCACCTATTTCAAATACCGGGATAAGTTCTATAAGCAAAAACACGGATGTGCTATGGGATCTCAAGTTTCACCTATTGTGGCCAACCTTTACATGGAGGAGGTAGAAACACAGGCGCTTAATACCTTTAAGGACATAGCACCCAGCCACGGGTTCAGATATGTGGATGGCACCTGGGTTAAAATCCACCAGTACAAGGAAATACAAGCTTTCACAGAACACATCAATGCGGTAGACCAAACATCAAATGTACAAGGGAAGATACAAAACAACAAACTGGCTTTCTTGGACTGCTTGGTAGAAGTTAAGGAAAATGGTAAACTGGAAGTAGAGGGTTACAGAAAACCAACACACACAGACCAGTATTGATGTTTGACTCCCACTGCCCCTTAGATCACAAGCTGGTGTCATCAGAACCCTGCAACACAGAGCTGAGAACATCCCCACTAGCACAGAGCTGAGAACATCCCCACTAGCACAGAGCTGAGAACATCCCCACTAGCACAGAGCCGAGAACATCCCCACTAGCACAGAGCCGAGAAACATCCCACTAGCACAGAGCTGAGAACATCCCCACTAGCACAGAGCTGAGAACATCCCCACTAGCACAGAGCCGAGAACATCCCCACTAGCACAGAGCTGAGAACATCCCCACTAGCACAGAGCTGAGAACATCCCCACTAGCACAGAGCTGAGAAACATCCCCACTAGCACAGAGCTGAGAAACATCCCCACTAACACAGAGCTGATGGAACATCCCCACTAGCACACGAAGCTGAGAAACATCCCCACTAACACAGAGCTGAGAACATCCCCACTAACACAGAGCCGAGAACATCCCCACTAGCACAGAGCCGAGAACATCCCCACTAGCACAGAGCTGGAACATCCCCACTAGCACAGAGCTGAGAACATCCCCACTAGCACAGAGCTGAGAACATCCCCACTAGCACAGAGCCGAGAGAACATCCCCACTAGCACAGAGCCGGAGAACATCCCCACTAGCACAGAGC
Organism: Hymenochirus boettgeri; assembly: GCA_019447015.1. Taxonomy (NCBI): domain Eukaryota; kingdom Metazoa; phylum Chordata; class Amphibia; order Anura; family Pipidae; genus Hymenochirus; species Hymenochirus boettgeri. The sequence continues at coordinate 29,697 of JAACNH010000262.1, read as the reverse complement.
TGAGAACATCCCCACTAGCACAGAGCCGAGAACATCCCCACTAGCACAGAGCCGAGAACATCCCCACTAGCACAGAGCTGAGAACATCCCCACTAGCACAGAGCAGAGAACATCCCCACTAGCACAGAGCCGAGAACATCCCCACTAGCACAGAGCAGAGAACATCCCCACTAGCACAGAGCTGAGAACATCCCCACTACCAGAGCTGAGAAACATCCCCACTAACACAGAGCTGAAACATCCCCACTAACACAGAGTGAGAACATCCCACTAACACAGAGCTGAGAACTCACCCACTAGACAGAGCTGAGAACATCCCCACTAGCACAGAGCTGAGAACACCCCACTAGCACAGAGCTGAGAACATCCCACTAACACAGGCAGAGAACATCCCCACTAACACAGTGGCGAAGGATAAAGAAATGAAACATCTCAGAGGAGCCCTTAAACCTTGTGGATATCCAGACTGGGCCTTTGTCAAAAGAAGTAGAAGGAAAGAGAAAGAACACGAATACCAACAGTGAAGGGGAAAAGCAAGACAGGAGGAAGAAGAAATGGTCATCCATATGTAGCAGGGGTCTCCGAGAAATTAACATCGTATCCCTGTATGCTTAAACCAAAACACACCACTGAGGCAGCATTGGTACATCCGAAAAGACCCAATACCGAAACACAAGAAAAGCGACATCATATACGCAGTGCAGTGCAGTGAAGAGTGACATCATATATGCAGTGCAGTGCAGTGAAGAATGTTCTGATTTGTATGTGGGGGAGACCAAACAGCAACTGCATCAACGTATGGCCCAGCACAGAAGAGCCAATCCTCGGGTCAGGACTCAGCCGTGTACCTGATCTTAAGGATAAAGGACATACCTTTGAAGATTGTAATGTTAACATACTGGATAAGGAACGTGACTGGTTCAGAGAGGTGTGTTAAGGAGGCCATTTATTGTAAATAAAGAAACCAAGCCTAAATAGAGGTGGGGGGGTTCGACACAACTGTCTGCCATGTACAATGCTGTTTTGACACCTTACTCTGGCGTTCCTATAACACCTCTTAGCCACTATCCAATCACTATCCAATCACGCCCTTAACACTTGGCTGTGATATGCTAATTGGGATTTTCCAGGGTACATAATTGCCATAGATTCTTGTACAAGTCATTCTGAATTGAGAAAGCCAGTCGGATGACTAGCGAAACGTCTTCAAGAATACATTTCAAGTCCAGTCGATCTAATTGAATACAACAGATATTTCCCACCAAATATCAATCTACAGAGTTGCAGGGTTTCTGCGCAATAACGGTGCATGTGTAGATTTGTATCTATGCCATTGGGGTGGGATCAGTTAGCAGGTGGCACTCACAGAAACCAAGATGATTTATCTTTAATTTTGTTGATTTCATAGACACAGCTAACTAATTATACAACTCATTTCACCAGAACCACTTGATACCTACCATCATATCCCTTGACACACATGCTGAAAATGGGAGGAATGGTTTTGACTGTGATGGCACTGACCAAACCTTTATATTAGTGGATAGTGGAACACCATTACAGGAGCATTAAATGGGAGGGTCTGGGAAAATTTAAAAAAGATGATTGATCAATATATAGTTCTACATCAAATAGTAAATAATTACAAAGGGTCATTTAATGGCATCTCCTTTTAGCAGTTATTTAGCACAACTGAAGTCCCTGAAGAAAATTTTCTACAAATAAAGTTGCCTTGACAACCTCTTAACACAGTCACTGACTTTGCACATGCTCTGTGTGGTCTGCATCTTGCTTGCTAAAAATGATGAGTTTTTATTGTGTATAAAATTTATTTTGATGTTGTCATGGGGATTACAAAATCAATTCAACAGGGCGATGTTATATTGGTTAGGGATAATATCCTTTTAAACTCTAGAATAAAATCAGTCACCATTCTGAGATGTGTGCAGCTCGGCTGTGTGAAAATCAGAGCAGTCTGTGGTTTATACCAGGGACGGTTTAGTAAATAGGTAAGAGGTCACCAGTAAAAGAAACTGGACTGTGTGTCCAAACTAAAAATAAGAATTTTAAATTGCAGACAATGACTAATTTAAAGGTCAACTTATCTAGGCTGATGCCAAATGAGGTTTCAGCTACTTACCAGTTTTAAACCCCTGTTTAAAGGGGAACTATTACTTAAAAACAAAGGATTTTTTTCAAAAGAGAGTCCTTGGCCTTACATGCAGATCCTTCTTTGGGCAGCCAGGGCCCAGACGATTTTGAGCTCTGAAAATGGAATAATTGATGCATCTTACAGGACTTTCTTGTCATCAATTCTTTGAAATCATTTACAAAGTGACATCACAGGTCTGTACCTCTGGAAGTGATGTCAGCATAGGAAAGGACATTTCTTCACTTCGGAGCTCTGGATCTTCTGAACCTTGGATGCCAGAATGCTCCTTAAAGTACTTTGTTTTTGGACCATACATTTCCTTAAGTTTTCTGCAATAATTTACTAAGTCGTACAAAAATCTCTGTTCGTGCACTAATGGGGGTCCGAGTGCACTTAGACCCCAGACCTTTTGCTAAATTCTTTCATAGCAATCTTAATACATAGTGTTACTTCAGTGGCACTCACCCCTTTATTCGCTTTGATTGCTAGGTCTATATTGATCCAATATTATTATTGACAATTAAAGGGCAACTGTGGTCTCCAAACAAGTTAGGGTTAAATGAAAGCCTGCAGTATTTTTTTATTAGAGCCGACAATCACATCTCTGGCTTCACCCTGTGAGAAATGATATTGGGGTGAATGTTCAAACTTCTGCTTCAGTAGGTTGAGTGACATCACCTGACCTCTGCTAGCCCTCTGCCCCGGGGTGAAGCATGCTCAGTAAAAACTTAATGCTGGGGAAATCAGGAAGTACCTGGGGGGGAAAAGGACAGTTGACAAGGAGAGCCTATTAATGCAGACAGGGGCTGGTCACATGACTACAAGCTGGTCACATGGCATAAAACAGGAAGTGTTCAACCAGGAAGTAATATAGCTGAACTTTCCAGCAATAACCTTCTCACAAATTTTATCTAGAGATGTGATTTAGGTTTTATTTTGAAGGTACGATGGAAGGCTTTTATATAATTATTACTAGTATGGATAAATTGGAGACCACAGTTACCCTTTAATTACCAGGACTGTGCGTGTTAATAAAGTTTGTTGATGTTATGCCGAGTTGAGTCTTTTACAGTAATACAGATTGGATATATAAATTGGTAGATCTATGGTGGAAATATTGGTGCAAACTTGGCCTAAAGAATTGGGCTGGATTGAGCATTTGGAGGTGAAAACTGAGGAAGTTCAACGGTCAAGAATCAAGCAAATCCTTTCCATGTTTATCATCTAATTTATCCCTTTAGATAAACAAAACCACAACAACAAACTTTGAACTTTAAGAATCACAGTAAAACACGTTAAACCTAACCGTGTATATTATATCAATGGATTTTATTATCGAATAAACTGTTAGGTTACATACAAAAGGACCTGGACAACATGAACCACAAGACTAGGCCTAGGATACATGTCCGAGGGGATATCGGAGGTGAACATTATTATGAAAGAGAAAATAAAACAGTAAACGTGGGGATTACAGCAAATGTCTCAATTTATAGATTTCCACCAAGTCCCATTTATTTTTGGTCCATCTCGATCCATGTGGACCCCTTGGATGCTGAAAATCCCAGACCAGTTAACGTTGGGCTGACACCTGGCCAAATGTCCTGTGCCTTATAAGGACACACTCTAAATGAACGGAAGGTATCTGTCAGCCGGTACATTATATTGGGTTTTATGTTCCTCAAACAGCTTGCAAAAGTTCTTCTATGTAGATTGTGTGCAGTCTATCAATCTCCTCGTTGAAGGGGTCAGATTCTCTTCTACTTTGATGGCTTCCCAACTGCCAAAACATTACAGGTCATAGCATGAGATAACGCTCGTCAAAGCTTAAACCACCCATATTTCTTGGACATTACTCATTGTTTTTCTGTGCTATATGTAGATCTAGAATAGAGGCTTATAATCGAATTATTACCAAAGTTTCAGCTTGTGAAGGTTCTCATTAATCCATGTCATGGTAAATATGGGGTATTTCTTTAGATCCTGAAGTCATAGTTGATCTAACAGAACACACAGAAGATAAAACTTTTAAACTTAAAGGGCATGTCTACTCCCAACTGATTATTTTGTACGTTATTACCTGTATTACTTACCAGATATTAATAATAATTATGGGTCCCTTTCTGGCTGAGTAAGCTGGCCTCCCTCTATGCAGTCAATCAATGCTGTAAACAGCTGACATCACAACCAACGATTGACTGCTGTTCACTTGCTGTCTCGTCTGCACATGCTCAAGTATTAAAAAGCTCATTGAGTAGAGGGAGGCGACAGATACCTTTACCAGAATGGAAGAAACTGGTAAAAAAATGGCAGTTGGGGTTGTGGGCAGATAACTGACAAGTCATCCTTATTTTGTTTTAAGGGAAAGACATGCCCTTTAATTTCCAACATGGAAGAAGTTGGTTACAGATTCTATGAGCTGGCCCCAAAGTTCTTCTTGAAGGTTCACAAATTTCTTAACTATTTTCTTTGATCTTCATGTAAAGAAAAATACAAAAGTCTCAACTCATATTTAAAAAACACAGTAGCCTTGTGCACATTGCTCCCATTTGAGAATCCTTACATGCCCCTGATTTGGTTGGATATTTAATCTTTTGGCAAATAAAAAGCATTGCTGGGGATTGTTTGCTAAGTGGAATTAATGTGATGACCTTAAAGCTATTAAGGCAATTCAATTGGACACTCTGCTGTCTCCATAGACATTGGTTACCTGCTGTAGACATTTGCACTAAACATCAGGCACAAGACAAATAAATGGTCCATCTCCCTGATCAGATGCCTTCCTGTCTACTTACACCACTGATAAATGAGCCTTTTCTCTTCATAAAACCCTGTGGAAGCTTTTCCTCACGGATCTTTATTCTTGTTCATGTTCTGGAACAATGCACTGTGTTTTTAGATAAAATGCTAGAGATAACCCAACCAGCTATTAAAGGGACATAGACAAAAAAGTCTAAACATTATCATTTTAATATGTGAGATTCGGAACGGCTTCTGAAGACCAGCAAATTACTTCAAAGGTTGACTATGTTCCTTCTAATTTCAATGTATATGAGATATTTAGGTTAGAAGTTAGCCCAATAATTTAATATATATATATGATTCTGATCCAGAAGATACGGATTGTATTATTGTGTTTCTAACGAATAGTTTGGTCCATTTCCTGAAGGTCTAGCTGAATGGGATCTGCCATGTTATTTGCCTTGGTGGGAACATTAGCTGTAGACCATAGTACAATGATGTAGTCGTAGTTATAGTTTGGGTATTTAGTCATCCTATGGCTGTTTGTTATGAGTGGCACCGCAAAAAAAATGGCACTTGGGGCCAATTAACCAAATTCTGTGCCCTCTTTCTTGGTAGTTCATCCTTAAAAAAACTGGTCAATAATCAGTTACCTGCCCACCAACCCCCAACTGATATATTTTTCACTTTATTACCTGTATTATAACCAGATATTTAAGATAAGTATTGTCCCATTCTGGCAGAGTAAGCTGGCCCCGCCCTCCATGCTGACATCCCAAACAATGATTGATTGCTGTTCACCAGCTGCCTTCACTGCACATGCTCAAGCTTATAAAAAGCTCATTGAGGGTACCAGAAAGGAATATAACTTATCATTAAATATCTGGTTACAAATACAAGTAATAAACTGGTTAAAAATAAAAGCAGTTGGTATTGTGGGCAGATAAGTGACAAGTCACCAGTTATTTTTATAAGGGTGAACAATTGCTCTTTAACCTTTCTGATTCTAAATCCATTCAAACGGGGTACACCTGCTTATTCCGCCCCTTTTCACTCCTGATTTTATTCTTGATTTCCTCCATTACCCTTTTTTCTCGGGCCATATTTATAAAGCTGCGGTCTCGTTTAAGCGACTTTACGATCGGTATCGTAAATTACGATCGTTTAATCGATTGGATAACTATCTGTTTAACGATCGTAAATTTACGATACCGATTGAAATCTACTCGATAACGAAATTGTAGATTTACGATCCCCAAAGAATATCAATGCGGTAGTTAGTTTAATACGAACATTCGGTCGTAAAAGTACGATCGCGATCGTAAATTAACTAACCGCGGTATCACTAAAAAGCGACACCGCGGGTTATAAATATGGCCTAAAAGTCTCGGACTCCCCTGTCTTCCATCATCTAATTTCTTTCCATCTATTGTTCACCTTCTCATAATCTTCTCTCTTTTCATTTCCACTTCCCTTCCACTTTTCTTTCTGTCTTTCAGATCTGAATCCCATTGATCTTCTGAATCTTCTACCCAATTAGTTTTCTTCTGTTCCCTCCACATTTCTTTCTCCCAACTGGAGATGTCCGAACTCCGCTCGAGGGACCGCGAACCGGCCATCCCTACTCCCAACATTATTACAACAATAAACATAGAATAGAGAAACAAATCTTTCAGCTGCTCAACCTACCTATTGTGGCAATGGGTTTTCGTAGGGAAGGACCCAAAGCTGTACTGAAAGACCCCACGGGCGTGAAACAAGGGTAAAGCTAACCCCATGATTTCTGCAGTTTTTCTTGTATTGTTCGTAGCCAAGAACCTTTGGGATTGTCCACCTGGTCAAAGACTTCGTTTTCCCCAAATGAAAACACAGGAACTAAAGATGCTCTGAGGTCAGAAAGGACCAAAGAAAACAGAAAAGGCTCTTGTATGAGAAATCTATGGGCTTGTTTTATCATGTTTTATCCTATTATAGTCTTATCTATACTATAGCATCTTCTATCTCTTATCCTCTTATGTAATTTATCTATCTTGGTCTTTTATCCTCTCTATGGCTCTTATCCTATCTATGGTCTTATCACTATCTATGTCTTATCCTCTCTTGCCTTATTCCGATGATCCCTTATCCTTATCATATAGTTCTGTATCTCTATCTTAGTCTATCCTATCTATGGTCTTATCCTCTCTATGGTTATTATCCTACCTAATGGTCTTATCTCTATCTCTATGGCATTATCTATACTTGGCCTTATCCTCTCTATGCCTTATCCTATTAGGCCTTATCCTCTTCTATAGTCTTATCCTCTCTATAGTCTATCCTTTCTATCTTATTTTCTATGGTTTATCCTCTCTATGGTTATCCTATCTATGGTCTTATCCTATCTATGGTCTTATCCTATCTATGGTCTTATCCTATCTATAGTCTTATCCTATCTATAGTCTTATCCTATCTATAGTCTTATCCTATCTATAGTCTTATCCTCTCTATGCTCTTATCCTCTCTATGGTCTTATCCTATCTATGGCCTTATTCCTATCTATGGTCTTCCTCTCTATGCTCTTATCCTCTCTATGGTCTTATCCTATCTATGGTCTTTCCTCTCTATGCTCTTATCCTCTCTATGGTCTTATCCTATCTATGGTCTTATCCTCTCTAGGCTTTTCCTATCTATAGTCTATCCTATCATAGTCTTATCCTCTCTATGCTTCTTATCCTCTCATGGTCTATCCTATCTATGGTCTTATCCTCTCTATGCTCTTAGCTATTTATGGTCTATCCTATCTATGGTCTATATCTCTATGGTTTTCTATCCTATCTATGGCTCTCTTCTTATCTTCTATGGCCTTATCTATCTATGGCCTTATCTCTTTGGTCTTATCTCCTATCTATGGTCTTATCTATTTATGGGCCTTATCCTCTCTATGGCCTTATCCTCTCTATGGCCTTATTCTCCTATCTATGGTCTTATCTATCTATGGCCTATCCTATCTATGGTTTATCCTCTCCTATGTCTATCCTTATGGTCGTATCCTATCTATGGTCTTATCCTATCTATGGTCTATCCTATCTATGGCCTTATCCTTCTAGGCTATCCTCTCTATAGTCTATCCTCTCTAGCTCTTATCCTCTCATGGTCTATCCTATCTATGGTCTTATCCTCTCTATGGCCTTATCCTACTATGGCCTTATCTATCTATGGCCTTATCCTCTCTATAGTATTATCCTCTTATGCTTATCCTATCTATGGCTTATCTATCTATGGCCTTATCTCTCTATGGCCTATCTCTCTATAGTCATTTCCTCTCTATGTGCTCTTATCCTATATGTCGTATCCATCTATTTGTTATTATCCTCATCTATGGTTCTTATCCATCCTATGGCCTTTCCTAATATGGCCTTATCATATCTATGGTCTATCCTCTCTATGGTCTTATCCTATATGGCTTATCCTCTCTATGGCCTTATCCTATCTATGGCCTATCATCTCTATGGCCTTATCCTCCTATGGCTATCCTATCTATTGGTCTTATCCTATCTATGGCCTATCTATCTGTGGCCCTAATCCTCTCGTGGCCTTATCCTCTCTGTGGTCGTCCTCTTATGGTCTTATCCTATCTATGGCCTATCCTCTCTATGGCTATCCTCTCTATGGCCTTATCCTCTCTATGGCCTATTCCTATCTATGGCTTATCATCTATGGCCTATCTTATGCCTTTTTCCTCTCTATGCCTTATCCTATCTTGGCCTTATCTATCTTATGGCCTTGATACTCTCTTATGGTTCTTATCCTATCTATGGTTATCCTACTTGGCCTTATCCTCTCTGGTGGCCTTATCATATCTAGGCTATATCTCTCTATGGGTATTATCCTCTATGGTCTTATCCTATCTATGGGCCTTTTATCCTATCTATGGCCTTATCCTATCTATGGGCTATATCCTATTATGGTCTTATTCCTCTCATGGTCTATCCTATCTATGGCCTTATCCTTCTATGGCCTATCCTCTCTATGGCCTTATCCTATCTGCATGGCTATCCTTCTATGGCATTGATCCTCTAATGGTATCTATCTATGGTGTGTTATCATAGTCTATGCACGACATCTATGGCTATCCTGATCTATGGTCTACCCCTAAGCTATCCTATCTATGGTATATCGCTCTAGGCTACTAAGATCCTGTCTATGCTACTATCTATCTTATCCCTATGGCAACTATGCTCTCTTATGCCTTATGCTATGCCTTATCTTAGCCTTATCCTTATGGGCTTAATCCTATTTCTATGGCACCTATTATGCCTTACCTATGTATGCTATATCCTCTCTTATTGCCTCGTGCTATCTATTATGGCCTATCTATATGGCCTTATCTATACTATGGCCTGATCCTATCATGGACTTATACCCTCTATGCCTTATCCCTAGTCTATCTCATGGTTCTTATCTCATATGATGCGCTCTAGGCTATACCTTAGTTATCTTATAGTCCTATTCACCTGACTATGGCCTTATCCTCTCTTGGCTTATCCATCTCTGGTATTATCCTCTCTATGGCTATACATCTATGGACCTATCTCTATTGGCTATCTACTCTATGGCCTTATCTCTACTGGGCCTTACCCTCTATGGACTTATCTCTCTTGGTTTAATTCCGAAACACCAGTCTACCGGGTCCTCTACTAAGTAAAAGATATTCCTACCAAAACCACCAGTCTACCAGGTCCTCTGCCAAGTAAAGATATTCCCACCAAACAACCAGTCTACCAGGTCCTCTGCCAAGTAAAGATATTCCCACCAAACACCGTCTACCGGGTCCTCTGCCAGTAAAGATATTCCTACCAAATACCAGTCTACGAGTCCTCTACTAAGTGAAGATACTTCTACCAAACACCAGTACCAAACACCAGTTCTACTGAGTTCTTATCAATAAAAGATATTTCTACCCAATTAAATCTACCAAGTGAGGATATTCCTACCAAATACCAGTCTACTGAGTCCTCTACCAAGTAAAGATATTCCTACCAAATACCAGCTTACTGAGTCCCTCTAAGTGAAGATACTTCTACAAACACCAGTCTACTGGTCCTCTACCAAGTGAAGATACTTCTACCAAACACCAGTACCCAACACCAGTCTACTGAGTCCTTTATCAATAAAAGATATTCCTACCAAACATAATCTACCAAAGTGAGGATATTCTACCAAATACCAGTCTACTGAGTCCTCTACCAAGTAAAGATATTCCTACCAAATACCAGTCTACTGAGTCCTCTACTAAGTGAAGATACTTCTACCAAACACCAGTCTACTGAGTCCTCTACTAAGTGAAGATACTTCTACCAAACACCAGTACCAAACACCAGTCTACTGAGGCCTTATTCATAAAAGATATTTCACCAAAACATTAATCTACCAAATGAGGATATTCCTACCAAATACCATCTACTGAGTCCTCTACCAAGTAAGATATTCCTACCAAACACCAGTCTACTGAGTCCTCTACCAGTAGAAGAATTCCTACCAACATTATCTATCAAGTGAGAATTTCCTACCAAATACCAGTCTATGAGTCCATTATTAAGTAAAGATATTCCTACCAAACACCAGTCTACCAAGTCCTTTACCAATTGAAGATATTCCTATCAAACACCAGTCCACTGAGTCCTTTACCAAGTAAAGTTATTCCTATCAAACACCAGTATACTGAGTCCTCTACAGATTGAAGATATTTCTCTACCAGACATTAATCTGACCATGTGAGGAAATTCCCACCAAACACCAATAGAAGACATTCCTACCAAACAATCTACCAATTTAAGATATTCCTACCAAACAACAGTCTACCGAGTCCTACCAAGTAAAGATGTTCCTACCAAAACCCCCAGCCTACCGAGTCCTCTACCAATGAAGATATTCCTACCAAACTTAATCTACCAAGTGAAGATACTCCTACAAATCTTTAATTAAGCTTGTGAAGGTGTCTCATTCATCCAGGTCATGGTATATCTGTTGTATTCAATTTAGATTCAATCGGACTTGAAGTTTAGTTCTTGAAGACGTTTCGCTAGTCATCCGACTGGATCTCTCAATTCAGAAATGACTGTACAAGAATCTGTGGCAATTAGTGACCCTGGAAAAAACCCAATAGCATATCACAGCCAGGTGTTAAGGCGTGATTGGGTTGTGGCTAAGATGTGTTATGGAACGCCCAGAGTAAGGTGTCAAAACGCATTTGTACATGGGAGACTATGGTGTCGAACCCCCCCACAAGTGTGGACATCTCTCTTCCACTTGTTACCCACCAGGAGGCTGTTGACATGGTGAGAAAACAGCATGGGCCAAGACAGCACTCTACCAGCAGAAACTGATCTCAACCCAGAACGGTGTGTTCCTTACTGGACTTGTGCTGAATCCACTATTTCAAATACCGGAAAGTTCTATAAGCAAAAACACGGATGTGCTATGGGATCTCACAGTTTCACCCTATTGTGGCCAACCTTTACATGGAAGAGTAGTAAAACACAGGCGCTAATACCTTTAAGGACATAGCACCCAGCCACGGGTTCAGATATGTGGATGGCACCTGGGTTTAAAATCCACAGTACAAGGAAATACAAGCTTCACAGAACACATCAATGCGGGTAGACCAAACATCAAATGTACAAGGGAAGATACAAAACAACAAAACTGGCTTTCTTGGACTGCTTGGTAGAAGTTAAGGAAAATGGTAAAGGAAATAGAGAAGTAGAGGTTACAGGAAAAACCAACACACACAGACCAGTATTTGATGTGACTCCCACACTAGCCCCTTAGATACACAAGCTGGAGTCATCAGAACCAGCAAACAACAGAGCTGAGAACATCCCCCCACAGAGCTGAGCCCCCACGCAGAGAGCTGAGGACAATCCCCACTAATCACAGAGCTGAGAACATCCCCACTAGCACAAGCCGAGAAAACATCCCCACTAGACACAAGAGCCGAGAGAACATCCCCACTACACAGAGCTGAGAACACCACCACTAGCACAGAGCTGAGAACATCCCCACTAAGCACAGAGCCGGACGACACATCCCCACTAGCAAAGAGCTGAGAACAATCCCCACTAGCACAGAGGCTGAGAACATTCCCCACTAGACAGAGGAGAACACCATAGCACAGAGTGAGAACATCCCCAATAACACAGAGCTGAGAACATCCCCACTAGCACAGAGCGAGAACATCCCCAACTAACACAGAAGCGAGAACATCCCCACTAACACAGAGCCGAGAACACCACCACTAGCACGAGCCGAGAACATCCCCACTAGACAGAGTGAGAACACCCCACTAGCACGAGCTGAGAACATCCCCCCTAGCACAGAGCTGAGAACATCCCCACTAGCACGAGCTGAGAACATCCCCACGAGCACAGCAGCCAGCGAGCAACATCCCCAATAGCACAGAGCTGAGACATCCCCACTAGCAACAGAGCCGAGAAATCCCACGATAGCACAGAGCCGAGAACATCCCCACTAGCACAGAGCTGAGAACATCCCCACTAGCACAGAGCAGAGAACATCCCCACTAGCACAGAGCCGAGAACATCCCCACTAGCACAGAGCAGAGAACATCCCCACTAGCACAGAGCTGAGAACATCCCCACTCACACAGAGCTGAGAACATCCCCACTAACACAGAGCTGAAAACATCCCCACTAACACAGAGCTGAGAACATCCCCACTAACACAGAGCTGAGAACATCCCCACTAGCACAGAGCTGAGAACATCCCCCCACTAGCACAGAGCTGAGAACATCCCCACTAGCACAGAGCTGAGAACATCCCCACTAACACAGAGCAGAGAACATCCCCACTAACACAGTGGCGAAGGATAAAGAAATGAAACATCTCAGAGGAGCCCTTAAACCTTGTGGATATCCAGACTGGGCCTTTGTCAAAAGAAGTAGAAGGAAAGAAAAGAACACGAATACCAACAGTGAAGGGGAAAAGCAAGACAGGAGGAAGAACATGGTCATCCCATATGTAGCAGGGGTCTCCGAGAAATTAACATCGTATCCCTGTATGCTTTAAACCAAACAACACACTGAGGCAGCAATTGGTACATCCGAAAGACCCAATACCGAAACACAAGAAAAGCGACATCATATACGCAGTGCAGTGCAGTGAAGAGTGACATCATATATGCAGTGCAGTGCAGTGAAGAATGTTCTGATTTGTATGTGGGGGAGACCAAACAGCAACTGCATCAACGTATGGCCCAGCACAGAAGAGCCAATTCCTCGGGTCAGGACTCAGCCGTGTACCTGCATCTTAAGGATAAAGGACATACCTTTGAAGATTGTAATGTTAACATACTGGCTAAGGAACGTGACTGGTTCAAGAGAGGTGTTAAGGAGGCCATTTATGTGAAAATAAAGAAACCAAGCCTAAATAGAGGTGGGGGGGTTCGACACCAACTGTCTGCCATGTACAATGCTGTTTTGACACCTTACTCTGGGCGTTCCTATAACACCTCTTAGCCACTATCCAATCACTATCCAATCACGCCCTTAACACTTGGCTGTGATATGCTAATTGGGATTTTCCAGGGTACATAATTGCCATAGATTCTTGTACAAGTCATTCTGAATTGAGAAAGCCAGTCGGATGACTAGCGAAACGTCTTCAAGAACTACATTTCAAGTCCAGTCGATCTAATTGAATACAACAGATATTTCCCTACCAAATATCAATCTACAGAGTTGCAGGGTTTCTGCGCAATAACGGTGCATGTGTAGATTTGTATCTATGCCATTGGGGTGGGATCAGTTAGCAGGTGGCACTCACAGAAACCAAGATGATTTATCTTTAATTTTGTTGATTTCATAGACACAGCTAACTAATTATACAACTCATTTCACCAGAACCACTTGATACCTACCATCATATCCCTTGACACACTGCTGAAAATGGAGGGAATGGTTTTGACTGTGATGGCACTGACCAAACCTTTATATTAGTGGATAGTGGAACACCATTACAGGAGCATTAAATGGGAGGGTCTGGGAAATTATCTAAAAAAGATGATTGATCAATATATAGTTCTACATCAAATAGTAAATAATTACAAAGGGTCATTTAATGGCATCTCCTTTTAGCAGTTATTTAGCACAACTGAAGTCCCTGAAGAAAATTTTCTACAAATAAAGTTGCCTTTGACAACCTCTTAACACAGTCACTGACTTTGCACATGCTCTGTGTGGTCTGCATCTTGCTTGCTAAAAATGATGAGTTTTTATTGGTGTATAAATTTTATTTTGATGTTGTCATGGGGATTACAAAATCAATTCAAACAGGGCGATGTTATATTGGTTAGGGATAATATCCTTTTAAACTCTAGAATAAAATCAGTCACCATTCTGAGATGTGTGCAGCTCGGCTGTGTGAAAATCAGAGCAGTCTGTGGTTTATACCAGGGACGGTTAGTAAATAGGTAAGAGGTCACCAGTAAAGAAACTGGACTGTGTGTCCAAACTAAAAATATAGAATTTTAAATTGCAGACAATGACTAATTTAAAGGTCAACTTATCTAGGCTGATGCCAAATGGTTTCAGCTTACTTTACCAGTTTTAAACCCCTGTTTAAAGGGGAACTATTACTTAAAAACAAAGGATTTTTTTCAAAAGAGAGTCCTTGGCCTTACATGCAGATCCTTCTTTGGGCAGCCAGGGCCCAGACGATTTTGAGCTCTGAAAATGGAATAATTGATGCATCTTACAGGACTTTCTTGTCATCAATTCTTTGAAATCATTTACAAGTGACATCACAGGTCTGTACCTCTGGAAGTGATGTCAGCATAGAAAAGGACATTTCTTCACTCTTCGGAGCTCTGGATCTTCTGAACCTTGGATGCCAGAATGCTCCTTAAAGTACTTTGTTTTTGGACCATACATTTCCTTAAGTTTTCTGCAATAATTTACTAAGTCGTACAAAAATCTCTTGTTCGTGCACATAATGGGGGTCCGAGTGCACTTAGACCCCAGACCTTTTGCTAAATTCTTTTCATAGCAATCTTAATACATAGTGTTACTTCAGTGGCACTCACCCCTTTATTCGCTTTGATTGCTAGGTCTATATTGATCCAATATTATTATTGACAATTAAAGGGCAACTGTGGTCTCCAAACAAGTTAGGGTTAAATGAAAGCCTGCAGTATTTTCTTTATAATGAGCCGACAATCACATCTCTGGCTTCACCCTGTGAGAAATGATATTGGGGTGAATGTTCAAACTTCCTGCTTTCAGTAGGTTGAGTGACATCACCTGACCTCTGCTAGCCCCTCTGCCCCGGGGGTGAAGCATGCTCAGTAAAGACTTAATGCTGGGGAAATCAGGAAGTACCTGGGGGGGAAAAGGACAGTTGACAAGGAGAGCCTATTAATGCAGACAGGGGCTGGTCACATGACTACAAGCTGGTCACATGGCTAAAAACAGGAAGTGTTCAACCAGGAAGTAATATAGCTGAACCTTTCCAGCAATAACTTCTCACAAATTTTATCTAGAGATGTGATTTAGGTTTTATTTTGAAGGTACGATGGAAGGCTTTTTATATAATTATTACTAGTATGGATAAATTGGAGACCACAGTTACCCTTTAATTACCAGGACTGTGCGTGTTAATAAAGTTTGTTGATGTTATGCCGAGTTGAGTCTTTTACAGTAATACAGATTGGATATATAAATTGGTAGATCTATTGGTGGAAATATTGGTGCAAACTTGGCCTAAAGAATTGGGCTGGATTGAGCATTTGGAGGTGAAAACTGAGGAAGTTCAACGGTCAAGAATCAAGCAAATCCTTTCCATGTTTATCATCTAATTTATCCCTTTAGATAACAAAACCACAACAACAAACTTTGAACTTTAAGAATCACAGTAAAAACACGTTAAACCTAACCGTGTATATTATATCAATGGATTTTATTATCGAATAAACTGTTAGGTTACATACAAAAGGACCTGGACAACATGAACACAAGACTAGGCATAGGATACATGTCCGAGGGGATATCGGAGGTGAACATTATTATGAAAGAGAAAATAAAACCAGTAAACGTGGGGATTACAGCAAATGTCTCAATTTATAGATTTCCACCCAAGTCCCATTTCATTTTTGGTCCATCTCGATCCATGTGGACCCCTTGGATGCTGAAATCCCAGACCAGTTAACGTTGGGCTGACACCTGGCCAAATGTCCTGTGCCTTATAAGGACACACTCTAAATGAACGTAAGGTATCTGTCAGCCGGTACATTATATTGGGTTTTATGTTCCTCAAACAGCTTGCAAAGTTCTTCTATGTAGATTGTGTGCAGTCTATCAATCTCCTCGTTTGAAGGGGTCAGATTCTCTTCTACTTTGATTGGCTTCCCAACTGCAAAACATTACAGGTCATAGCATGAGATAACGCTCGTCAAAGCTTAAACCACCCATATTTCTTGGACATTACTCATTGTTTTTCTGTGCTATATGTAGATCTAGAATAGAGGCTTATAATCGAATTATTACCAAAGTTTCAGCTTGTGAAGGTTCTCATTAATCCATGTCATGGTAAATATGGGGTATTTCTTTAGATCCTGAAGTCATAGTTGATCTAACAGAATACCACAGAAGATAAACTTTTAACTTAAAGGGCATGTCTACTCCCAACTGATATATTTTGTACGTTATTACCTGTATTACTTACCAGATATTTAATAATAATTATGGTCCCCTTTCTGGCTGAGTAAGCTGGCCCTCCCTCTATGCAGTCAATCAATGCTGTAACAGCTGACATCACAACCAACGATTGACTGCTGTTTCACTTGCTGTCTCGTCTGCACATGCTCAAGCTTATAAAAAGCTCATTGAGTAGAGGGAGGCGACAGATACCTTTACCAGAATGGAAGATAACTGGTAAAAAATGGCAGTTGGGGTTGTGGGCAGATAACTGACAAGTCATCCTTATTTTGTTTTAAGGGAAGACATGCCCTTTAATTTCCAACATGGAAGAAGTTGGTTACAGATTCTATGAGCTGGCCCCAAAGTTCTTCTTGAAGTTCACAAATTTCTTAACTATTTTCTTTGATCTTCATGTAAAGAAAAATACAAAAGTCTCAACTCATATTAAAAAACACAGTAGCCCTTGTGCACATTGCTCCCATTTGAGAATCCTTACCATGCCCCTGATTTTGGTTGGATATTTAATCTTTTGGCAAATAAAACGCATCTGCTGGGATTGTTTGCTAAGTGGAATTAATGTGACTGCTTAAAGCTATTAAGGCAATTCAATTGGACACTCTGCTGTCTCCATAGACATTGGTTACCTGCTGTAGACATTTTGCACTAAACATCAGGCACAAGACAAATAAATGGTCCATCTCCCTGATCAGATGCCTTCCTGTCTACTTACACCACTGATAAATGAGCCTTTTCCTCTTCCTAATAACTCCTGTGGAAGCTTTTCCTCACGGATCTTTATTCTTGTTCATGTTCTGGAACAATGCACTGTGTTTTTAGATAAAATGCTAGAGATAACCCAACCAGCTATTAAAGGGACATAGACAAAAAAGTCTAAACATTATCATTTTAATATGTGAGATTCGGAACGGCTTCTGAAGACCAGCAAATTACTTCAAAGGTTGACTATGTTCCTTCTAATTTCAATGTATATGAGATATTTAGGTTAGAAGTTAGCCCAATAATTTAATATATATATATGATTCTGATCCAGAAGATACGGATTGTATTATTGTGTTTCTAACTGAATAGTTTGGTCCATTTCCTGAAGGTCTAGCTGAATGGGATCTGCCATGTTATTTGCCTTGGTGGGAACATTAGCTGTAGACCATAGTACAATGATGTAGTCGTAGTTATAGTTTGGGTATTTAGTCATCCTATGGCTGTTATGATGGTGGCACCGCAAAAAAATGGCACTTGGGGCCAATTAACCAATATTCTGTGCCCTCTTTCTTGGTAGTTCATCCTTAAAAACTGGTCAATAATCAGTTACCTGCCCCCAACCCCAACTGATATATTTTTCACTTTATTACCTGTATTACTAACCAGATATTTAAGGATAAGTATTGTCCCCATTCTGGCAGAGTAAGCTGGCCCCGCCCTCCATGCTGACATCCCAAACAATGATTGATTGCTGTTTCACCAGCTGCCTTCACTGCACATGCTCAAGCTTATAAAAAGCTCATTGAGGTTACCAGAAAGGAATATAACTTATCATTAAATATCTGGTTACAAATACAAGTAATAAACTGGTAAAAAAATAAAGCAGTTGGTATTGTGGGCAGATAAGTGACAAGTCACCAGTTATTTTTATAAGGGTGAACATGCTCTTTAACCTTTCTGATTCTAAATCCATTCAAACGGCTTGTAACACCTGCTTATTCCGCCCCTTTTCACTCCTGATTTTATTCTTGATTTCCTCCATTACCCTTTTTTCTCCGGGCCATATTTATAAAGCTGCGGTCTCGATTTTAAGCGACTTTTACGATCGGTATCGTAAATTTACGATCGTTAAATCGATTGGAGATTAACTATCTGTTTAACGATCGTAAATTTACGATACCGATTGTAAATCTACGATAACGAAATTGTAGATTTACGATCCCCAAAGAATATCAATGCGGTAGTTTAATTAACGAACATTCGGTCGTAAAAGTACGATCGCGATCGTAAATTAACTAACCCGCGGTATCACTAAAAAGCGACACCGCGGGTTTATAAATATGGCCCTAAAAGTCTCGGACTCCCCTGTCTTTCCATCATCTAATTTCTTTCCATCTATTGTTTCACCTTCTCTAATCTTCTCTCTTTTCATTTCCACTTCCCTTCCACTTCTTCTCTTCTGTCTTTCAGATCTGAATCCCATTGATCTTCTGAATCTTCTACCCAATTAGTTTTCTTCTGTTCCCTCCACATTTCTTCTCCCAACTGGAGATGTCCGAACTCCGCTCGAGGGACCGCGAACCGGCCATCCCTACTCCCAACATTATTACAACAATAAACATAGAATAGAGAACAAATCTTTCAGCTGCTCAACCTACCTATTGTGGCAATGGGTTTTCTGTAGGGAAGGAGCCCAAAGCTGTACTGAAAGACCCCACGGGCGTGAAACAAGGGTAAAGCTACCCCCATGATTTTCTGCAGTTTTTCTTGTATTGTTCGTAGCCAAGAACCTTTGGGATTGTCCACCTGGTCAAAGACTTCGTTTTCCCCAAATGAAAACACAGGAACTAAAGATGCTCTGAGGTCAGAAAGGACCAAAGAAAACAGAAAAAGGCTCTTGTATGAGAAAATCTATGGTCTTGTTTTATCTATGGTTTTATCCTATCTATAGTCTTATCCTATCTATAGTCTTATCCTCTCTATGCTCTTATCCTCTCTATGGTCTTATCCTATCTATGGTCTTATCCTCTCTATGCTCTTATCCTCTCTATGGTCTTATCCTATCTATGGTCTTATCCTCTCTATGGCCTTATCCTATCTATGGCCTTATCCTCTCTATGGCCTTATCCTATCTATGGCCTTATCCTCTCTCTATAATCTTCTCCTCCTATAGTCCCTTATATCCTTCTATAGTCCCCTTAAATCCCTCTCTATGGGTCTAAACTTTATCCTCCTCTATGGTCTTATCCTATCTATGTCTTATATCCTCATCTATGGGCTTATCCTATCTATGGTCCTTATCCTATCTATATCTTAATTCCATCTATAGTCTTACCTATCTATATCTTCATCCTATCTATAGTCCTTAATCCTCTCTATGCTCCTTAATATCCCTCTCTATGGTTTCTAATCCCTATCTATGGCTATCCTTCTATGGTCTTATCCTCTCTTATGCTCTTAATCCTCTCTATGGTCTATCCTATCTTCTATGGTCTTATCCTCTCTATGTGCTCTTATCCCTCTCTCATGTCTTATCCTATCTATGGTCTTAATCCTGCTCTAGTCTTGCTCTTAATCCTATCTATAGTCTTTAATCCGAGCTATAGTCCCTTTATCCTCTCCTAATCCAGGCTCTTATCCTCTATGGTCCTATACCTATCTAGGTACTTATCCTACCTCTATCTCTTATCCTCTCTATGGTTTATTATCAGTCTATCTGATTCTAGGGTCTTAATATCCTCATCTATGAGGCCTATCCTATCTATGGCATTATCCTCTCATAGGGTCTATCTCACTAGTCTGTGGTCCTTATCCTCTCTATGGGTCTTATCCTTCTATGGCCTTATCTCTTAGGCCTTACTCCTCTCTATGGGCCTTAATCCTCCTGATGGTGGTTCTTAAATCCTATCTAGATGGCCTTATCCTATCTATGGTCTTTAAATCCCCTATAGGTCTTCATCCTCTCTATGGTCTTATCCTATCTGGTCTTTTAAATCCTCCTATGGTCTTATCCCTATCTATGGCCTTTCTCCTATCTATTGGCCTACCCGCTCTATAGTCTTATCCTCTCTAGCTCCTTTATACTCTCTATGGTCTTATCCTATCCTATGTCCTTATCCTCTCCTATGATGCTGGCCTTATCTCATCTATGGCCCTTAGCCTATCTATGG
This sequence comes from Hymenochirus boettgeri, assembly GCA_019447015.1. NCBI lineage: Eukaryota > Metazoa > Chordata > Amphibia > Anura > Pipidae > Hymenochirus > Hymenochirus boettgeri. Next base: position 9,220 of record JAACNH010000262.1, on the reverse strand, counting down.
CCTTACATCCCTCGTCTATAGTCTTATCCCTCTCTTAAATGGCCCTTATCTCCTATCTGAGTAATGTCGCTTAATCTCCTCTCATATGGCCTTATCCTATCTATGGCCTTACCGCTCTATATGTTTATCCTCTTCTATGCCTCTTTAAATCCTCTTCTATGGTCTTACATGTCCTCTCTATTGTCTTAATCCTCTCTATGTTTCTGATCCTATCATGGCCTTCCTATCTAGGCCTTATACTATCGATTGGTCTTTATTAATCCATCCTCTCTATGGGCTTATCTATCTATGGCCTGATTCCTCTCTATGGCCTTATCCTATCTATTCTAATGGCCTTATCCTCTCTATGGCTCCTATCCTCCTCTAATGGTCTTATCCGATATCTATATGGGTCTTATCCTATCCTATGGCATATCCCTAGATCTGTTGGCCTATTATCCTCCTTTCTGTGGCCTTAATCCCTCTCTGGGGTCTTATCCCTCTATGGTCTTTATCCTATCTAAATGCTAACATGGGCTTACTAATCCTCCTCTAGGGCCTTTATCCTCCTCTAATGATGGCATTAATCCTCTCTATTGGCCCCTTATATCCCTATCTATGTCTTATCCTATCTTGCCCTTAATCCGCGATCTATTTACAGTTGTTTGCCTTATCCCTCTCTATGGTCTATACCTATCAGCATCCCTATGCCTCCATTAGGCCTTATTCCTATCTCTATGGCCTTATCCTCTCTTGTGTAGTCTATCCTATCTATGGTCTTCATCCTATCTATGGCCTTATCCTCTATAGGCTTACGGCTAGTGCCTTATCCTTTCAATAATGGTCTTAAATACCTCCTATGGTGGTTTTATCCCTCTCATTGGTCTTATCCTATCTATGGCCTTATCCCCTCTATGCCTTAACTCCTCTATGGCTTATCCTCTACTAGGGTCTATCCTAAATGCCTATCTTCTTAGCTTATTCTCCATGGTCTTATCCTATCTATGGCCTTTACTATCTATGCCTTACCTCTCTCATGGTCCTATCCCTCTATGGCCTTATCTCTCTCTGGTCAATTATCCGATTAGATTATCCTCTCTATGGCTTCCTCGGTCTCTATTGCCTATATCCTATGGTCTTATCCTTCTATGGCTTATACTATCTATGGCCTATTATCCTATCTATGGTCTTTCCTCTCTAGGGCCTTGTCCTATCTATTGGCATTAATCCTCTCTAATGTGGCCTATCCCTAATCTATGGCCGCTATCCTATCTCGATGGCCTTATCCCGCTATCTATGGTCTTTATCCTCCTCTATGTCTTTAATATCCTAAATCTATGGGCCTTATCCTCTCTATGGGCCTATCCTTCTATGATGGCCTTATCCTCTCTCTGGCCCTTATCCTCTCTATTGTCTGTATCCTATCTATGGGTCCTTCATCTATCTCTGGCCTTATCCTATCTATGGCCTTAATCCTCTCTGTGGCTTGAATATCCTCTCTGTGGTCTTCCCTAAGATTGGGCCTTAATCCTCGCTATTGGGACTTCATCCTCTCTAATGGCCTTATCCTATCTTTATGGCCTTATCCTCCTTAATGGCCTTACCTCCGCTATGGGCTTATCCCTCTAAATGGTCTTATATCCTCTCATATGGGCCTTATCCTCTCTAATGGCCTTAACTCTCTATGGTCTTAATCCGCCTCTATGGTCCTTATCCTATCTCTATGATGAATAGCCCTTATCCTCTCTATGGCCTTATCCTCTTATGGTCTTATCCTCTCTATGGCCTTATACTCTCTATGGCCTTAAATCCTCTCTATGGTCTTATCCTATCTATGGCCTTATCCTCTCTATGGTCTTATCCTATCTATGGCCTTATCCTCTCTATGGCCTTATCCTCTCTATGGCCTTATCCTCTCTATGGCCTTATACTATCTATGGCCTTATCCTCTCTATGGTCTTATCCTCTCTATGGCCTTATCCTATCTATGGTCTTATCCTCTCTATGGTCTTATCGTATCTCAGAAGGTTTGCGTTTTACCCATGTTGCATTGCTAGTTTGATGAATCCTTTCCTGTTTTTAAGCAGAAGCGTGAAGGCCCCTGGACGAGCATCCAGAGACTCAGGGGCTCCTCCCACTGCAATGACCACAGCGTTTCCTCCGACTCGGTTCCTTAGTAAATAGGCTGCGCTGTCTTTGTCAGATGGAACGATTCCTGCATGAAACACGGGCTGTTCAGTAATATTCTATTTATTGTATTACACTTGCTTTAAAGTTAGCAAATCCATTCACACCAGGCTCTGTCCCATAGAGCTAACAATCTAATTACAGTATAGAAACCCAGCCATGAAATCGCCTCTCATAGGCTATAATGGAAATTCCCATACGTGACTTTTACGCGATTATGATTAAAAGGTCAAAATTCAAAACATCTATGTGACATACATGTACTGTAAGCCATGATGTACATCCCACTAGAATCATGTGTTGCACTTACCACCGCACATGATGTAATCCCGGAAAAATGGAGCTCGAAACCAGAGGGGCAACATCAGGAGATATGGGGTAATTCCTGGGAAAAGCTGAGAAAACCCGGTAGCCTCAGTGCAGAAATTTGTAAAAGCCCCAGCAACCAGCACCCCGTGTGGATGGAACCCCACAACATAGTTCTGTCTTGGGTCTAAATCTGCGGTCTTTATTAACTGCAAAAAGACAAAGAACAAATCACGTCCGTTAATATCAATAGAGCATGTCAATGGCTACAGGAGGATTCTGGGAATTCCAAAAGAGCTGAGGAATCTGATTGGTTGGGACAAAATTTGCACCATTTTTAGATAAGAACTTTTATTACATCGCCCTGTCCGAGAATGAATGGGACCCCTGACCACATGGAGTAATGTCCCATTATCAGTTGGGTTGGGTAACAGAGATTGGCCAGATCTTGTTCACACTCCAAAAGAAACATTTACATTGCAACTCGCTAAAGCCCAGAACACAGTAATAGGGTCTCATCCTCTACCCACAGTGATACTGTAATTTACCACTGATCTCGTAAAGATATCATATTAGTTGGTCCATTGGATAGGACAGTTTTATTCTTCTCATCTGTAAATGGACCTCAAGATTGGTTGAGTTGTAATATTCGTATTTGGGGCCGTGTGAACCGGTCCTGAGTCACGTTATCAGGCTTGTTTAATAAAAGCTAAAAAATGGAGCTGTTTATTTCCTTCAAGCAATCAAAGTTTCACTTTTCACTGGTCTACTACAGATTGAAAACCTTTAATAAGATGTGAGAATCTGATAGTAGCTACAGGGTAAGAACATGGGATTAATGTTCTTACAGAATATCCAAATGTTTATCACCATGTCACAGGTCAAAATGGTATAAATTGATTAGAGTTTATTGTCATTATTATAGTAAAATATCTCTCCTCTCCTGGCACGTTATAAATACAAACATATATACATACTGTATAATCTGTATTGTTATAATGTACAGCGCTGTGTACCCAAGTGGCACTATATAAATAAACATATACATACATACTGTATAATCTGTATTGTTATAATATACAGCGCTGTGTACCCAAGTGGCGCTATATAAATAAACATATACATACATACTGTATAATCTGTATTGTTATAATGTACAGCGCTGTGTCCCCAAGTGGCGCTTATATAAATAAACATATACATACATACTGTATAATCGTATTGTTATAATGTACAGCGCTGTGTACCCAAGTGGCGCTATATAAATAAACATATACATACATACTGTATAATCTGTATTGTTATAATGTACAGCACTGTGTCCCCAAGTGGCGCTATATAAATAAACATATACATACATACTGTATAATCTGTATTGTTATAATGTACAGCGCTGTGTACCCAAGTGGCGCTATATAAATAACCATATACATACATACATAATGAAGGTGACACCATATGGAGCGATAGTAATAAATGGTTTCTTTGAGGTTTTTGACACATCAGTAAACTGAACATTATAAATGATAAATAAATCCCATGTGGTTAAACATCAATGCCCGATGGGTATTTATGGTCTTTTGGACGTTCGGTTGGGGTTTGTTGACTGATCCGCCAGGTGGATCAAAAACTAGCCCAGAGCAAAACGGGCGTTTCAGATGACAAAGTACCCATACGCGGATTATTCAGATAATCAGTCTCTTCCATGTAGACTATGGAACTCGGATATCGTTCCATGTCAATGTTTTTTTTTGCAAAATAAACAACTGCTGTGGATATTTGCCATAAAGTACTAATAAGTTACACATACAAAACAAGTTATACTGTGTGTGTTCAGGAGAGACTTTTCCCTCCAGTATGTAGAGATATTAGTTTTACCCCTATAGTAGTTCACTACATTACTTGTATAATGGTAACACTCACTGGAATAGCTCAGATATAGTGTGTGTGTCCCATAGGCACAACGGTCTCCAATTCCAACAGGAGAAACAATGATAAAAATAGTATATTATACAAATAAGTGGTAGCCCCTATATACATGTATACACTGTATATATATATATATATACTCACGCTATCCAATAGGGTTCGTAGATACCGAGCACTCGTAGGAATTTATTCCAGTAACAATGTATATATATAATATCTTTTGAATATTTGCCTTGCTTGGTAATATACAGCACTTACGGAAATGTTCGCTTTTTACATAGGACAACTGTAGGGTTGTTGCTCCACCCCCTTTTGGCCCAGGGCCTAACCAATAGGACAACGTGTTCTGCAAGAAGTGCTTCTTCCCATTGGACAGATCTCAGACTAAGGTGGGGGATGAGGTTAGACAATTCAGAGGTCCTGTAATCCAATCATGATATCTGAACTCCATTTAATAGCAATCTCACTGGGTTTCACAGCAATTGGTCAGCCAGAATAAAATGTTGGATGCAGCCAATGAGCTGTGACGGAGCGTGTGGTCCATGGATGGTCTTGGCAGCCCGGAAAAAAAATCCAATAGTTCGTGCCAGTTGACAGATATACTAACGTACATGAAAGGTTGAAATCTCGGGTACAGACGTTTCCTTATAAAACTGCATCGACTCCATCAATACCAGTCTGTCTATCTGGCGAGACGATACGTTGCCTTTCAGCTGGTTTACATGAGGACGATTTGGCAAAGACTGAACGGAAACATATTTATAAGTTACCTGGTTACAATATAAATTAAACATAAACCAGGATTCCCCAGTTGGTACCGCACATTATAAAAGGGCTGTTTCTAGTCTAGTGGATAGGAAATCCATCCGGTTAGTGTTTCTGTAATCCGTGTATAATTTACATTTATACGGGAATATAACGTCATGTAACTTACACTGATTACAATGGGATATCAGTAGGATTAGCCCATAGACATTAGTCAGCGACTTTCCCATTGGGACTTTCCTTTAACTTTTCCCAAACATTTGTAGTCTCCAGGATTCTATGTTATGGGAAGAACTAATTATAATAATATAATCAGAGGTTTACTCCTTATTACTACGATTTGGATGTTTACTACAATGTTATCAAGATACATCATTTATATAAAACTAAGACACAGTCCTGCCTAGATAAATATACACCAATGTGCAGTCAGTAAAACTCCTTTCCTTTTATTTTCATTTGATATTTAAGGCCACCCCATAGCTACCATAAGGGAAACTTCAATACTGCAAATGGATAAACAAAATGGCAGCCTCCATGTACAGATAAATGTCCTGTAAATATAACTCTCTAATAACTCTAGTTCTATTTCTTTACTATATGACTCTATATTTCTATCAATCATCTATAGATTTAAAGGAAAATACGTATATAAGCATATGTATCTGTTTGTTAAAAATCACATTTTAAATTTATAAAAATATATCATCAATTTCTTGTTTACCCTAAATAGATAGAAATGCAATGGGCTGAACTATCATCGATCGTGGCAAAATATTGCATGGTGCGTACACAGTTTAACTCTCAATCAACAGAAAATTCCATCTCCCGTAGTCTGAGTTTGTATGAATAATTAGAAGCTGCCATGGTGCTTGCTTGGGCAAGAATCTATGAATGGGAATAAACAGAACAGGAAAGATCCCATATTGTTTTGATTCTCATACAGCGCATTGTATCTAAAAGATAATAAATGACGGAGGCTGGAATAAACCTACAATATGATTGGCTAACGGGAAAGGCCTAATTACTCCTTGGTATTTAGTTCGTCGTATCGGTGGATAAAAACGTCTCTTATCGGTTAATCATTTTCCTTTCAGTGACCTTGAACCCATTTTAACCAGCAAATCCTCAAAATAAACATGTTTTTTCCCTGTGCGGACACATTATAGAAACTGCCTTAGGCCTGTTTAATATTTTACTCCATTGTTTATTCAGGGCGCCATTTTCTTAATAATATGTCCTGTCTTCTAATTCTTAGAAATCTCTAGACAACCAAAACAAAAAGCTCAACTCCATTCCATGCAACGGTCCTCACTCTCAATGGCCATTAATGTTGTTGGTAGATCATCCCTTTAACTTAGGACGATTCCCATTATCTTCTGTGAGATGGATCATCCAAGAGGCTTGGGGAAGCTGTATCTTTAGTAGACACCTATATTTAAAGCTCATATATTGCTTGTATTGACTAGAGACTGTCAACTAGATTATGCTCAGTGTATGTCTAAACTGGACTTTAGGTAAGTTTCTTCGTTCTTTGTCCGTCTCTCCTGGGGAATTGATTGAAGAACGGAAGGTAAGACATAGTTCCTTAAAACGACTCCAGAATCATGATACTCGTTGCAATCTATGCAACCTAATGGCAGAATAAAAGGGGGTGTTTCCAGCTAGCAATGGGATTTGTGACATCACCAGCACCATTGCTCTGCCCCTGCTGCCACAGGCACTGAGCATGCCCAGTTATATCCTACTGCTGTATACGTTTGTTGGTTGGTTTTTTTGTGTGTTTTTTTTTTTTGGGGGGGGGGTCAGGTCTTTACACAGCACATCACTGCCTTGTTTATCCTGACATGTGTATGGAGACCACAGATATCAATCCACCAACAAAAAACATTAAATGGATATCTTAGTTGGCAGAACCCAAATCTCCACCCCAACACAATCCGGTTCTAACCCAACCTGAGCTTACATCTCCTGTAGCCCAACATTTACCAAACTACTGACTTCCCGTGTCCATTATGGTCTTGCCCTTGACTCAGTCCCTTGGGTTATTCAGTTGGTCAGTTGAGATCTGAGCATGTTTGACCCACAGCCAATGAGAAAAAAACTACTGTTGGGGACATTCCAAGGAAGTGGTGCATCCTGGGAGAAAGAAGGACCAATGCAGTGACGTGGCAGGTCACTAATACGGATGTACCAATGCAAATTCCGTCATTATTACCGTCAAAACAAATTTCCCCAGTTGAAATCTCAGTTAAAATGCAGAACTTTGGTTTTCATGGACACATTTCAGCGCCGTCTGTCCGTCCAACTCCCATCCACCCACAAATCCTTTCATCTTGTCTGGTTATCATGGGATGGCGCTCTGTGAAAGCTCTGAGACCGCACGTGGATATTAGCGGATGCCGGATCCACGCTCAGTTCTCCGTATCATTGGTTTAGTTGAGTGTTAAGCACGACGTGAATAGACACAAACGGAAACGTTCGCGGTAATTAATTACAAAGAAACACGACAACCAACACAATTGTTCTGGATTCAGCCGATAAACCCAGAAAGACATTTTAATTGGCCGTGAAACTGTAAACTTCAATAATCCCAAGAATACGTTCACACGTGGATGTTACGTGGCAAATAAAAAAATGGCAAATACAAATCATGTGAGAAACGTGATTCCAGAAGATTTTCACATTTTAGAAATCGGTTTATTATTATCACGTCAGAGTAAAAAGATTAAAAACCAAGTAAACTAGAATATGGCTGAATCAATGGCGCCATCTGGTGGTGGTAATTCTATTTCTCGTTCATTATATCATAGGGCCATATTTATAAAGGATTGCTATGGGTAAAGTCTGATAGAGATATTTATAACAATCAGAGATCTTGTAATAGAATACTGTCCGATATAGAAAAGCAAAAATGCAGCAGAAAACATTACCGATACACAGACAGCGACCTTATATAAATACTAAACACATTTTACTAGTCATCCGACTATATCGCTCAGTTCATTATGAATCTTAAACTTAATAGTCAATTCCAAAGAGTCACTCCATTAAGTATACTTAGTATAGTATAGTATAGTACAGTACAGTATAGCATAGTATAGTATAGTACATTACAGTACAGTATAGTATAGTACAGTATAGTATAGTACAGTACAGTATAGTATATTACAGTATAGTACAGTACAATACAGTATAGTATAGTACAGTATAGTATAGTACAGTATAGTACAGTACAGTACAGTATAATATAGTACAGTATAGTATAGTATAGTATAGTATAGTACAGTACAGTATAGTATAGTACAGTACAGTATAGTACAGTATAGTACAGTATATTACAGTACAGTACAGTATAGCATAGTATAGTATAGTATAATATAGTACAGTACAGTACAGTATAGCATAGTATAGTACAGTATATTACAGTACAGTACAGTATAGCATAGTATAGTATAATATAGTATAGTACAGTACAGTATAGAATAGTACAGTATAGTACAGTATAGTATAGTACAGTATAGTATAGAATAGTGTAGTATAGTACAGTACAGTACAGCATAGTATAGTATAATATAGTACAGTACAGTATAGCATAGTATACTATAGTATAATATAGTATAGTACAGTACAGTACAGTGTAGTGTAGTGTAGTATAGTATAGTATAGTGTAGTATAGTACAGTACAGTACAGCATAGTATAGTATAATATAGTACAATACAGTATAGTATAGTATAGTATAATATAGTATAGTACAGTACAGTACAGTGTAGTATAGTACAGTACAGTACAGTATAGCATAGTATAGTATAATATAGTATAGTACAGTACAGTATAGAATAGTACAGTATAGTACAGTACAGTATAGTATAGTACAGTATAGTATAGTGTAGTATAGAATAGTGTAGTATAGTACAGTACAGTACAGAATAGTATAGTATAATATAGTACAGTACAGTATAGCATAGTATAGTATAGTATAATATAGTATAGTACAGTACAGTACAGTGTAGTGTAGTATAGTATAGTATAGTGTAGTATAGTACAGTACAG